>JANRGW010038915.1:0-26235 GCA_024733675.1 Psilopsiagon aymara
CCCCTTCTTGAAAATGGGGGTTATATTTCCCTTTTTCCAGTCATCGGGAACTTCGCCTGACTGCCATGATTTTTCAAGTATGATGGACAGTGGCTTAGCAACTTCATTTGACAGCTCCTTCAGGAACCACAGATGGATTTCATCAGGTCCCATGGACTTGTATACGTTCAGGTTCTTTAGATGGTGTAAAACCAGATCCTTTCCTACAGTGGGCCCAGGGTATTCATTCTCCCAGTCCCTGTGTCTGCCTTCCAAGACTTGGGTGATGTGGTCAGAGCATCTTCTGGTGAAGCCTGAGGCAAAGAAGTGATTAAGAAGCTCATCCTCCTCCAAATCCAGCTTGGCCCGTTCTGGAGAGGGCCCACATTGTCCCTAGCCTGTCTTTTATTTGCAATATGCCTATAGAATCCCTTCCTGTTGTCCTTAACATCGCTAGGCAATTTTAATTCTAAGTGGGCCTTAGCTTTCCTCATCTGGTCCCTAGCTTCCCAGACAACATCCCTGTATTCTTCCCAGGCTGCCTGTCCTTGCTTTCACCTTTTATAAGCCTCTTTTTTTCTTCAAATTTTCCTCAGCAGCTCCTCATCCATCCAAGGGGGTCTCCTGGCCCTCCTGATGCACTTCCTTCTAGTAGGGATGTATCGCTCCTGAGCATGCAGCAGGTGATTCTTGAATATCAACCAGCAGTCTTGTGCCCCCCTGCCCTCTAGGGCTATATCCCATGGAATCTTGTTGAGAAGGTTCCTGAAGAGGCCAAAGCTTTCTCTCTTGAAGTCCAGGGCAGTGAGCTTGCTCCACACTTTTCTCACTGACTGTGGATCTCAAATTCAGTCATCTCATGGTCACTGCAATCAAGGCTTCCCTGGAACATCACATTTTCAACCACTCCTTCCCTGCTGGTAAGGATGATGTCAAGCATGGCGCCTCTCCTTGTCAGCTCCTCTCTTACTTGCAGAAGGAAGTTGTCTTCCACACAATCTAGCAACTTCTTGGATAGCTTCTGCCGGGCCGTGCCATCCCTCCAACAGATATCAGGGTAGTTGAAGTCCCCCATGAGAACAAGGGCCTGCGAGTGTTCGGCTGTCCCTGTCTGTCTATAGAGTGCTTCATCCACAGAGTCCTCTTGGTTAGGCGGTTTGTAACAAATCCCCACAATAATGTCTCCCATCACTGTTCTCCCTTTAACCCTGACCCACAAACTCTCTGTCGACTGCTCACCTGTCCCAAACAGAGTTCCATACTCTCCAGCCTATCCCTAACATAAATCCCCCTCCCTGCCTACCAGGCCTGTCTTTTCTAAAGAGCCTGTAACCTTCCATTCCAACACTCCAGACATAGGAGCCATCCCACTGTGTTTCTGTGATGCCTACTATATCATACCCCCATAGACATGCACACATCTCTAATTCCTCTTGTTTGGACGCCCTCATGCTATGGGCGTCCAATTGAAGCGAGCTTATTGCCTGGAGCAGCTGGAATATCTCTACATTGCTCCAAGCATTTATTATAGGTGCTGAGAAGTGACTAGTTGTGTTGGGATGGAATGATGCCCCCCTCCACCAGCACATCTGTTTTAAAGCATCCTTGACCAGTCTGGCAAGCCTCCTACCAAATCCACTCTTCCCTTTGTCAGAGCAGCTCCACCAGCCCCCAGTAGACCCGGCCTACTAAACTGAGTCCCATGTTCAAGGTACCCAAACCCCTGACTATGGCACCACCCTTCTAACCATTTATTAACCTGGCCAATCCTCCTCGCCAATTTAAGGTCCTGCCCTGTATCCTGGGGAATTGCTGAAAGGACTACCTGAGCTCCAGAGCCCCTGACCACCTTTCCCAGAGCTCTGTAGTCCTTCTTTATGTTCTCTGGGCTACTGCTCTCTATATCAGTAGCACCCACATGTTATCTCTGAACAGCTCTGCTTCTGCACTGCCACCACCATGTTGTTTCCTTTTTCCATCCCCAATAAATACCTTATGCAGACAAAGCATATCAGAAGTGGGGCAGGCAGATGATAACAGAATTTAATCAAGCACTCCCAAAAGAGATAGAGCAAGGCAAATGACAGCACTAATATTTCTGAGATTTGTGACTTTATAGATTTGCTTATTTTCAACTTAAAGATCATCTATCACTTGGTGCTGCTAAGTGAACTGTAAATATTTGAAATAATCAATATACTTCTTTATCCTGGTATCTATTAGAAAAAAATTAATCGCATAATTTACCAGATATCCACCCTCCTGTTATCTCTGGCTGGAATCAAGAGCTGCAATTTCCTTCCACATTAAGATCAGAACTATGGGATACTTTCCAAAACTCACTTAAAACACTGACTATCTTCTACTGTTGTCACTGAGCCTATAGTCATTAGCAGCTAGTGAACAGAGCAGAGTACACAACACCCTCCACATACAGATCTCAAATAAAAGCTCCGCTGGCAAATATGACCTCAAACTGTGCCTGTGAGTGCATAGTATAAGGAGAAATTAATTTAGTTGCATGATATTTATTTGTGTCTATGAAATTCTTTTCTTATTTCAAAAGCTACTCAGCTCGAAACTCCTTGGAAACTCAGGCAGAATATTCAGCTGTTTTTGTAGCAATACTCCAGACTTCACGGAAACTACTGACTCACATTTATACCAGTAAAATGCTTTTAAATATTTCACTGGGGCTTAAGCAGGAAAAATATGCTGTAGTTCTGGTGATTCAACCTAGGATTTCATAGCTACACATCATTAATGCCATAAAATGATCTGTTTCATTTATTTCTTCATTTATATTTCTCTTATGTCTCCTTTGTTTGATCTCCAGAGATTTTTTTTACAATTCCCTTGTGTTCTTAAAGCTGGAAGAAGATGATTTTGTATTTCTCATTTATTCACCTGAATGCAAGTTTTAGTACTTTGAAAAGTGTAAAAGGTTAAGTGAGGTTTTTTTCCCTCTCGTGCTTATCTTAGTCTATTCTCTGAATTCTTTTTCGCAGATATTTAAAATACAACTAAAAATACCTGTGCTGAAAAACCAGACAGCTGCTGTGGAGTCAAACTAAGCAATTCTGAAACAGCATAGAAACATTGTTAGTAATGCATAAAATGGATTGGAAACGATATGGTTTTAATGTGTTAAGAATATATTTCAGTACTTAGATCTTAATATTTTACTGGATCTTCTTTATTCTTACTATTCCTATCGATAAAACATGGTGCTTTACAGAGAAAGTAATCCAGAAAAGATCATGGCAGCTGTCAAACAAGAAATAATATACATGTGACACTGTTTCTACAATAACAAGAGTCATAATTTATTAATTCAGGAAAAGCATTTATCTCATGTAGTACTGCTATTTTGGGACAAGCAGACACTGTTTTGGGATGCGCAGTGTGGTGCTCTGTGCCTTTTGCCCTACTGACTTGATTTGCTTGGATGTCACTGGAGCACAGTATATGTGTGCACAGCAGAAATTGCAAATTATATTAGCAGGCAAATTGAGGTTCCTCATATGTTTTATCCAGAAAAAAAAAAAAAATCCACAACATTTTTAATACACAGAGACCTTATGTAAAAGCAATGTCTTAGGTTCTTATTCTCTTTAAGGAGAATAAGTTTTCCACATAATTTTTCCTACACAGGTCATGAAGATTCTCGTTTCCTCATCTGCTTTCATGTTCTGTTACAATTTTCCCTTTACCATTTCCTTTGTGTTGTTTTCCAAGGAAATTCTTGGAAACAAGTGATTCCAAGTGATTTTGCAAAGCAAATTTTTGAATTTGCATAGCAAATTTTTTGACTACTGTAATGTTAGCTGCTATTGCTTCCCCTCTGAATATATGTCCATTTGAGCATTCCTCTTAAGGCATGAAGCACCTAACTGCATGGAAGTTGTACTATGCAAATGGAAGTTGCACTATGCAAATGGAAGTTGCAGCATAGTCATATAATAAAATCATCCATTGTGGCAAATCTGCTCATGAGTAATTTCCAAAAGCCTGAACTGTAACTACTTTACAGTTTGGGAACCAGGCACTTTCTTTGAAGACTATTGGAGCCCTTTTGCACTTAGCTGGAACATGTCTGTCTGCCTTGCTCATTTTACTTAAATAAAGATCTACTTAATAATCCAATTATTGTTTCATGATGGGATGGCTTTGGAGACAAAATCAATGTAAGTCTCTCTTTTTTGTACCTCCAGATGCTTCTATTTTCATATCACATTCTTCCAGTTGATCCAACCAGTGCAACCATTTGCATGTACGTGGTGCAATTTGGATTAGTTAAATAATCCAGGCTAAAAATAATTTCAGACTGAATAAAGAAATGATTTGAACCTTTTTTGTTACTGAAGCCAGATTACTATGAAAATATGTCTTCTGTGATCAAGAGCTTGACCTTTATGCTTTCCATATGGGCCACAGGACGTCCAGCATGTTTATGAATTACTTTTTTCTTGTTAGAGAAATATATTAGTAACTCACTTTTTTGAGATTCTGAATTTTAATTTCATCAGAATCTTAGAAAGTAAAACAACCTTGTGGAGAAATAATTTGTTTCACACTGATATCACTGACCACATTAGAGTCAGTAGAATCTTGAAAGATAAGCATGTATCCACAGAATCATGGAGTCATAGAACCATAGAATGGTTTGGGCTGGAAAGGAACTTAAAGATCATTCAGTCCCAACCCCTGCCATGGGCAGGGACACCTTCCACTAGACCAGGTTGATCAAAACCCCCTCCAACCTGACCTTGAACTCTGATAGGGGTGCGTCAGCCACAGCTTCTCTGGGCACCCTGTGCCAGCACCTCAGCACCCTCACAGGGAAGAATTTCTTTCTGATGTCTAATTTAAATCTACCCTCTCTCAGTTTAAAGCCATTCCCCCTTGTCCTGTCACTACATGTCCTTAGAAAAATTCCCTCTCCAGCTTTCTTGTAAGGTCCCTTTAGGTACTGGAAGGCTGCTATAAGGTCTCCCTGGAGCCTTCTCTTCCCCAGGCTGAACAATTCCAGCTCATTCAGACTGTCTTCATAGGTGTCCTCTGATGCTCTTTGTGGCCCTTCTCTGGACTTGCTCCAACAGATCCGCATCTTTCTTATGCTGGGGGCTCCAGAACTACATGCATGGTGCACCTTTCTTCAAAGGGTTGCTCACTGTCTACAAGCCCTCCATAAATCATGATCTGAAAAACACCCATTAATGAATAGATCACAAAACAAAAATGCAAGTTAGGCTGTCTTCGTATGCTGGAGTGAACATGCCCTTCGAGGTACAGAGAGCGATGAAGCTTAAATCATTGCACATGGTACTGTGAAGCTGGTAACAAGCATCTTGTTGAGTATGGCTGAGATTACACAGACCAAGAAGGGAGACCATAGACATGTTAACCAGCACCTAGGACATTAGAAGCATCATCAGGGATGGTATCCTGTTATTCTCTCTGCTGAAAATACTAATGATGAAAAATCAGTGCTAGAAATCTGTCTGAATTTCTATGTTGGCTGACAAATGGAGAGCAATGGGTCCTGATCAGTGTGTTCCTCGGGTCTGCAATCTGCTGCTTGGATTCTGCCGTATGACTGATTTTGTACATGTCACAGGCAGCACCTGCTGCACTGTGTAGCAATTTAGAGAAAGCCAGGCAAACTGAATACACATATTTTCCTCATGACTTCAATATCAACTAAAAGGCTGTGACATACAAAACTTCATGTTGTTACAAGTGCTGCTTCTGAGTAATGACCTCTCCCTCTCTCAAGGGGCAACAAAAGTTTGAGCTGGAAGCATGGGATCCAAATATCTACTAATCTGATATTTTTTTTCCAGTCTCATGCAGAAAAATTATGTCTGTTTGCAATATATCAGAGTTGTTACATTAATGCAAGGAGATTTTTTTTCATCAGTAACTCCATGTTGCTCAGCACTTAGGGTAGGATCTAGAAATGGTGGCTGGAAATACTCATCATAACAGCAAATATTTTGACAATCTCTAAGCGGTTTGCAGATAATAATTAGTTTTAATTTTTATTGTTTTATACTAACAAAAAGTGATAGTAACAGGAAATAGATAAGTATGTAAAAATGCCTTCGTTATGTAGACAAGAAAGAACATTATAATTTTATCTTTTGCTCTTTCTAAGACAGGACTAATCCTGTTTATTTTCAGAAACATGTGCCACATCAGCATCTTTTCAGTCAGATTAGAAAAATTGTGACGCCCATATTGTAGGGTCACAAAAAAGTTCTAGGGCAAAATATCAGATGCAGTATAAAGCCTAAGGAAAAAATTGTCTTCTTGGATCCATAAAGCCTATGTGGACTTTTGTTTCTCTTCCTTTTTCTTATACACACATAAAATCTAGCTTTCAGCAGCAGAGGTTAAATGTATTAGCAAAAGGCTAAGCTGCTATAGTCTCATGGATAAAAAGAAAATAGATTTTGTTCTATTTCTCAAAGCTTTTATTCCACTCCTCTCCCTTGCTGGCCCAATGGTACTCCTGCTTATCTTTGCAGCTGTATAGATACAGTTTTATATACATGCTCTCAAGTCTTGAAGTTATGGAGTTTCAAATGAGTGTATTGGTATGATGGGGGAGAAAGACAGACGATTAACCTTCAAGTCACTACAAGTTCAATGTGACAACTAGATGTAAAAGCATGCAACAAATCTACAAAGTCATAAATCAGAAAAAAAACATGGACTTGCCTTTTTGACAAAGAGTAAATGTGTTAAGTAACTAATTTCTAGCTATGAGGAATGATGAGAGCCCTATTGCCTTTAAATGAGAATCATCACAGTAAACAACTTTCTAAAACAAAACCACATTACCAAGAAAATAGGTTGGATAGTCCAGATAGCTTTTTATATAACCTTGTATGGCTAAGGAAGAGCAACCCTATAATATGGGACCAAAAGTTCATTTAACAAACAGTGGACACCTGTAAAGGTTTAACAAAAGCGCATTTATGTAATGGTGCTCTGATACATCACCATAGACTGTATCTTCATGCTTAATAATAAAAATATCGTTGTATATCAAATAATTTTGAACTCATGTCATTTGGAGTTCCTCTGCACCTTGCCTGCTAACATTAAACAATGTAATATATGGAAAAGTAGCTTTTATGGATTGCACCTCCATTAGCTTTCATAAATCTCCCCACTGACCCAGCTATGGGTTGAGACCATACCTATCATGAGAAGTTCTGCTAAAATGACCTTCTTTTGGTCAGTGTAGAGCATGGCTGGAGCAGGAGCAGGAGCAGGGGCATTGTGGAGCCCCTTGTCTAGCTAACTGCAGTAGTCTATCCCCCCCCTCCTTGGGGCTGAGAGCCTGAGTTCTTCCACTGCCAGAGTCTCAGTAAATCTGTACCTACCAGATATTTGCAGGCAGGCCGCTGATTCTGCCTAGGCAAACTGCATATAGCATCACTCAAATGAGGCAGCATCCCTTAGGTCTGCACTAGTAACACTATTTCTTCTTGCAGGAGAATTTGTAAGAAATTTGAGTGCGGATTAACGGCATGGTACATCATGTACATTGCAATACTTCAAGAAATTACAACCAAATGCGTAACAAAATGCAACAAGAGGGTACAACAGACTTTCTGGCATCACTAGGTAGTGGCTCAGGATAGCAGATCCAGTGACCAGAATGTCTTGCCTTACTATCAGCTTCTCCCTCTTACTAAACTCTGCACAGCATTTCTAATTGTACTCTGCAACATCTTTGCATGCACAATGATTACTATCATAAAGTCAGCATTTCTCTGAGATGCCACCCAAGAGTATCTGATATATCATCTTCCTGTGTCTGAGAAGGATATAAATGCTGAATCTCTACAGTAAGGTTTTTTATGGCAGCTACTATAATTTGATTTCTAACTTTGATGCAGATTAAAAGGCCTAGTAGAGACACATTTTATGTTTTTAACATATTTTTTAATTTACCAAGTTAATATTACATCTAATTTATAGAAGAGATAAATGAAGTATGGCATCCAAGAGACTAATAAAATTTCTCAATTTGTTCTCTAAATGACAGGGTTTGCTCCAAAATACAATCAAATGGGAACAGAAGACCCTAGATAAATATGCGTTTCTGTGCATGCAGATATCCAGCAACTTCTCCACACTGAACCAGCCATAATGCAGGTTCTCTCTGCTTTCTACAAAAATACTTATCTTATAAAGGGTTCACCATACAGTTTTATGCCCAGGCAGTTTCACATTTAAAGACAGTTCCTCTAACACAAAAAAAATAAATGTTTTGGAGCAATTTGTCATATACAAAACTGTATTCAAAGTTTGTGTCTTGTGAAAGACTCTCCGAAAAGGCGAAACTCAGATGCTATACCCAAGCACAGCTTTCAGAAATTTCTGTATTTTAATGACAGTCTTGGACTTTGAAATATTTAGGGAAGCAATGTCTGATTGGAGAGTCTTTCTAGACTCTCTTGTCTTCCTGCTGTATGGTCCACATAAGCATGAAAATAACCTGGTTCTGAAAAAGGGTTTTTTATATAGGCTGTGGTTTTAGTTTGACAGAATAGGTATAGAAGATGAAACCTTCAAGGTACCCTTTGTCCCCTTCTGTGTAGCAAATAAGACTTAGCTCTTAATGTGGTATCAACATCAGGAGAAGGAAAAAAACCAAGGCAGTTATACAAAATCTACATAGAAAGACCTATATTGCTTGGAAAGGCCTCACAAATTGGTGCAGATGCCTCAGGCTGAAATGATTAATTGCAGAAACATATGCAAAAATAGATTATAGGCAAATATCCCAGTGTTTTACCCAAAAAAGGCCTCCTCCCTAGGGAAATAATTTTCTCTGTTCATTGTCATTTTATATTACCCATCCATCATTCGGTCATCAATTTCAGCTGTTTACTTGGTGCCAAGTCTATTTTCAAGTTTCCACATTCCTTTTGTGTCATTGCATCTTCCCTTTCTCCTGTAATGTGCTGGCTCTCCATTTAGGTCTTTGTGCTGGGTTAAATATAAAGTATGTTTGCGGTCCTGAGAAGGTGTTTTGGTTTCTTAGGGGCTTTTTTTCAACCCATGTTTTTTTCCTTTTGTTCTTTCACAGCTGCTCCATTAGTTCACCCAAGAAAGCTGATATTACTGAAGGAGAGTGTGAGAAATAACCTTGCAGAAGCATTTGTGAAGTAGTTGTCTCTCCATGAGTGAGATGGTACTAACTAATGTTACATTCTTGGGGTACTAATTCATTCCTGTTTATTTGCTTACAGTAAGATGCAATTTTTTCCATTAAAAGAGAATATTTTATATTCTACAGTTTCTGAGAATCGATGACCAAATTTCTGTTCCAGCTTACTGTCATCTGAATCTGGAATTTTTCCACTGAGTTAAAACAAAATGTAACCTTCTTCACGGCTTTCCTTAGGAAGTTTCTTTGCAAAATCCTGTGCAATATTATGATGGCTGGGGCACCACTCTCTTGGAGAGTAATTTGTGCTGTGTTGCTTGCAGGAGAAGTGAAATATAAAGTGACTTTTTAAAGGGCACATCCAGAACTGAGCTTATATCTATTTTCCTGGCCAGCTATACCCATCTCACGGAGTACTTTAAGGTGTTTGTGAAGTAAGTTCTTCACAAAGTTACACTTAAGGTGTAAGTTCTTGTGAAACTAGGGAACAAATGGCACACTTTGAGTGCTGCCTTGACTGCCGCTGTGCTCTTCTTTCTACTCTCATGTGGTTTTGTAACCCAAGAACACAGATCTACTCAACCAAAAATGGCAGTAACAATAATATCAAAAAGTTAACCCAGTATAATTGTGCTTGGAAAAGAGGCGTTCAATAGCTCAGATAAGTGCCAGGCATGCACCTAAATTCTGCAATCTTATTCCAGCTGGGGCCACAGCACATATCTTTATAAGTTCAGCCATTACTCTCAGTAATCTTTGCTGACAAAAGGTACACAGAGAAGTAAAACATAGGTAAACAAAAATTTTTGCCTGCTTCCCAGGCAAAGATCAATCATCTTCACTTCTTACAACTTGGATAATTGTCTTCTAGAGGTAGAGTCAATGAGAAATGAAAGCAAATGCCTCCATTATCTAATTTCACTATATATATAGCAGAAAATATCAGATATATACCAAATATCTCAAAAGGTTGGGTCTCTGAAATGGAATGCTGCTTCCTTATCCATTCAGAGGAAAAATGGAACTAGAACTTCTCTTTATTTGCCAAGACAACCTTACACAATATTATAACTTCTTTTTTTTTCTTACTCTCTTCTGCACCAGCTGGGTACATTTTTTAATTCAATTTTTTGAATCACATTGCAGTTCATTTCTGAGCCCACTTCCTGCTGGCTTTTTAAAACATCTACATTTGATAATTGTGTTGTTATTATTAGTATTTGGAGGAAAAGAAATAAAATTCAAATACTTCCCTTCAGCGAAGCTTCAGCAATATAATGTTTTCAGTATTGTTTCCACTGACAGAACACAGAGTTTTAATTGTAAGATACACTTCTGGCTCACTGTTTCTCACCAGCATAAGCAAAAATGTAACATTGGTCCACAGGATTTTGTTTTAATCCTTATGGCATTAACATTCAATTTTGTGGCTTGGCGAAATGACCAAGAGGTGTTTACTGCGGCAACAAGAAACTCAGATCATGCTGGCCAAGTGCTTGAATGCTCTATGGTTGTCTTTGCCTCTTCCCTTCTTGCCAGAGATGAAGGGAAACAATCAAATCTGTTACTGTAACATAGCCATAGCTATCATACGCTCAGCACGAAAGTGCTGAGAAGAAAACAGCTTGCCTTCACTTTACCCACAACTTTTTCCTTACAACTGGAATGTTCCCAGCCAGCCTCTTCTCCAGGGAAACCAGGATCCAGGGAAACACAAAGCCCTGCTTTTCCTGTCTTTATCTAAGGAACTACCTGCTATCACTGCCTGAAGGACTATTGGAATATGGATCCATAAGAGCATGCAAACATAACTGGGTTTGTTTTGGCTTATTTCCTTAAACTGAATAAAAGTAAAAAGGCTTCCGCTTAACTGTGCTATTGACTTTTTTCCTGTGCCAATTATACTTCTATAAAGTTGCCTTAATTATCCAGCTTTCACACTTGGCCTTTTGCTCTACCACTTGTCTTAATTTAGACCACAATTGGCTCTAATCTCTGGGCTCAATCTTAAACTAGCCGATTTTTAGTTCTGTTTTCAAAAGTGAATAAGCAATCAACTTCAAATCTCACTGCTTGGGCTCATTCTCTCAATTCCAGTCCTTGCTACCATGATCTGGCTCTCCACTCTTCTGATGTGTGCATCTTTCTTTATAGGGCACTTGTTTCTTGACTTTCTCTTCTGTCGTCTTCACTCATCACCTTTTCCCTACTACCTGTTGCTATTTCTATCTTCAGAACATTGCAACCATTTATTTTAATTTCTAACTGTAATAAACCCTGTCCATCTAAATTAATCTGGATGCTTTTAGACAACTCTAACCCACAATGACAGAAAACATTAAGTCATTAAGCTATCTTAGAAACTTACTACCCAAGGAAATTACGCTCCTAAGAGCATTGACTTCTACCTCCCTAAAAGTCTTTGGTCTTTTTTCTTCTTTCTTCTTCTTTTTTTCTGCCTTTTTTTACTTTTATGGAAAGGATATTAAATACAAAATACTAACTTATTTGTCATGCTCTACTTGAGTCATTGTACAAAGACACTTCACCTGCTTGATATCTTCCATCCATCATTTTGATAGTGAGGAATAACCCTTCAAACTCCATGCAACTTGAATTCACAATGTACGGAATGTTCATTGTCTCAACTGGCCCTGATGTAGTTTACAGTATGCCATGCCTTTCTGTTATATTTGTCAAGTACATGACAGAAGCAACTGATGGTTAACAAAAAGGAAGAGGAATATGCAAGTTTTTACAGCTGATTCATTAAATCATACTATCCAGCAAAAAAAGTCAGTCCCAACAGCTGAGTATTGCTTTATGATGCCTATGGGAGGATTCAACCCTGGCTGACCTTAGGGGAGAAAACTTCTGCTCTGTAGTCCCCTCTCCCTAGCTGCATTCATCTGCACTAATTTAGACAAAAGTAAAATTTAAAGTAGAGCTTCAGTAATGCTCTATAGTTCGAATAAAACTCCTTTAAGTTCTGACAGCCAAATTAAGAAAGCTCCAGTTTGAGCAGTGATCTTTCAAGGTTCATTCTTTCAAATGTCAAGAAACACAAACATCAGAATAGGCTGAATACTAATTTTAAATTTGTGGCTTATATATATGTACAGAGCTGAGTACTTATTTTAATACCCAAATACAAAGTAAGGTTTAACAGAAACAAGAAAAGACACTACTGGGGCGAGCTTGATGGAAATGGAGGAGTGAGCCATCACTAATTTCAGATTCTACTTTCTTTCATTTTCATCAGGTATTAATTCTTTTTAAACTTCTTTGTGTGTATCTCCTGAATGTCTCTATCGTTATCTCCTTCTCGTCTATTACTCTAAGATCTGAAGATGAAGGTTACACCTAAAGTGACTTACATGTATCCTTTTCTTTGGTTTTGCCAGAATGCATGTTGCAACACTAGGAATTTGTGTTGGCATTTTCAAATCATTCTTTATTGATTTTTTACAAACCATGAAAACAATTTTTCCTTTGGATTGCTGGTATAAAAAATGAACATTATGTATGTAAATATTTCTTACAAGATAATTTACATTAGAGCTATTTTTTGTGGCGTCCTGAAGAAAAATAATGAGATGTAAAAGCATGCAATAAATCTACAAAGTCATGAATAATAAATAGCAAAGCAGAGGATAGTATGTTTTAAAACACAGACTGCTGAGGCAGCACAGAGGGAGAAGAGTGAGGCAACAGCGAAAGCAGATAGCATACAGTCCACAGGCCAAAATCATGATTTGTTAACCTTTAATTCGGTAAAAATACAAAGAAAGGATCTAAATACATTTTTTATGACTAGCAGTCTACCCTGGTCAAGAAGTAACTGAGTATGTGCTTATGCAAAAAATGCTGTGGTTATCAATTCCGTGCAGGTAGAAGACTTTTTTCTCCTTCGTTTTCCACCCGCAGCAGGAAAATTGAATAAGCACAAGCAGACCATTGCTAGTGAGTCTATTTCCTCTTCTGTATCTTTAGAAAGCTGCTATTAGAATCTTCGCAGTCATATTTATTGTTTAGTATAACATGATCCATACTCAGGGAAATATCATTTTCTCATATGCACATCACTGGCAGACCTCATCCACCTAAAACTGTTTCCAATGCAAATACTATAAAATTGGTTTAGAGATACATTTGTTTTTAGTTTCTTTCAAAAGTACCTGAGGATTAGATTTCAAATCACTGTTTATTTTCTATTTGTAAGTTTATAACAAACTATATTTTCAAATACTTCTGCAATGAAAAATTCACCCTGGAGATAAGAGATTCTACATGCCACAGAAGAAAGGGTAATGAAAATAATTATAACTACAAAAAATAGGTTAATATTTCAAAATTTTATTTTAACAGCATGCAAAAGCATCATATGAATTAGTTCCGCTACCTGGGAAGATGTCCAAAGGCTTATTATCAGGAAAGCAAATTCTTTCCTGGACCAACCCACACCTCTGGGGAAATGTTATTCAAACAGAAATCATCTGCCTAAGCACCATCTCTAGAGCTCTTTGAATGCTTTCTGTAAAAAGACATTTTTCTGTGTCATTCATCCATCTCTGAAAAATCAATACTGCAACCAGACCATCTACCTCCAGGAGTAAAAATAATGGCTTTTACCTATTTTGTGACTATATCAGAGAAGCTCAGTCACCTACAGAGCAAGAATCAATAGCCACCTTAACCACAGATCGCTCAAATTAGGCAATAGCAAACTACCAAAAAGAAGCTCCAAGAAAACGAGCTTTCTATATGCAGAAAGAAACAGATACAAAAATCACAATGAACTAATAAAATTTCCACTGAAGACAGAACAAAGATTCTAATGCCTGTGATCTTTTTGCATTTTCAAGTTCAAAAAATAGTTCCCTATTTCTCTGTTTTATAATTTAATCTTTTGATGTTTATATTTTGCTGTGGCATTGACAATAATTCTATGCTTAAGATCACTCAAGATAGGCTTTTTAGTATCTCAGTTTTAAACAACTTTAAGATTACTTTAGGATGACTTCTTCAATATAATTTCATAAAAAAACTTTTCCATTTTTACTGATTGTGAAAAGCAGGGAAAAATAAAAATAAATTTTAAAACTTGTAGATAAATAAAAGAAATTTGGAAGGGTGTTTTGGTCTTTTCTTGTTGTTTTTTGGCATGCATTTTAGCGATGGGCCATTCTTGTGGTTTTAGAAGAGGAATAAGAACTTTCACAGGTAAAAGAGATGATGCTGGTCAAATTCATAAGCATTGATGATGCTGGTCAGATTCATGAGCATAAAATGTGGTAAATATGTGTGACTCTTATTGAAGTATTATGACCTAGGATTCATCTACGGAGAGAAGTAGAATACCTATTCTTTATTAAACTCCCTACTTAAACACTCACTGATTCCGTGACAAGGCTGTCATATTTTGGAGTCCTTTAATCCACTGAGATGACCATGGCAAGGTAACTTACAAATAAATCTCTTCACCAGAACTGTGAAATGGAGCTTTCTAGAATCCCATACCCACAATGGCAATCCAGATTTCTGGGCACACTATAAGCTAATTAATTTAGATTTTGATTATTTGTTTGAATAAATGTGGGGCTTTTTTTCTGGACAATAAAACCCAAAGAATTAACAATGAAAATTGTCATTGCTTTTACTATTCATTATGGTCATATTAGACACGAAATCTGTTTCAAATTTATGCTTAGGGATCTGGGAGACATACTGAGGAGTACTTAAGAAAATTATTTGTATAAATAACTGTTCTCATCCTTCCAAGCATACTCAGTGGTCATAAAAAAAAAAAAAAAAAAAACAAACCAATGCAGCTGGCAACCAAAAGAATTTGCTGAAACAGGCTTTTCAGAAAAAATTGGGGCTTTGTTGCCTTGAGAAGTTTTTTATAATACCAAACTTTCACTCATGTAAATCAATAATATTAAATATTCAAATTTTAAATGCCTATATGAACAAAACTATACCATCCTTTGGCAAAGTCAATGTAAAGAACCTAGAAATTATAAGGAAAAGCCCTATTATCTGTTTTAATTCTAGCATTCAAACAAGAGAATTTGCACACTAAAGCTCTTCTTATCAAGCCTATATTTCAGATAATGAAATAAGAAATTAAGTTTTCAAGATTCCAGAATACAACAACTGTTAGCATCTGATTTTTCACTTTTTTATAAATAAGTATATAAATATATCTTCTAAGATATAGACAGGTTTTGTCGCTGAAGAAAACATGCATTGATGGTCCCAGGATTAGGATCATTAAGGTGCCACAAAACCAAAAGTGTGAGTCATTTCCAAAGACTCTCCCTCCATTATCCTCAAATATCAGTGAGTCCCCGCTTGAGAAGTCAGAGGTAGCCAGATATGATTTCCCTTCACCTCACAAACCAGCCTGTTGGTGGTGTTCAGCTTGAGTACCTCCTTGGCCCCTGCTTGATATACTTGAATCAGATCAAAGATCAGACTACTGCCATCCTATTGCTGTTTCACACCTTTCTATTTGAGCAGAAAATTTCAGCAGTGTATTCCGGGTCGCAAGCAGGGAGACTTACTCCTGAAGATAGTGCTAATCTGTTGTAAAATCATGGAAGAGGAGTTTTGACTTTAGTTTGTATAGATGTCCCCTGCTGATCTGGGTCAGGCTACACTCACTGTCCAATGCTCATTTCAACTACATATTTTACTTGCTACAGGGTGTATTACATTATAACTGTCACAGCTGTTCAATGTTTTCCTACTGGTTATTATAACGGAAGAAAATATTTTCACTGAAAATACCTCTTTTCCTTTTAAAAACATTTTAAACAAGGAAACAATGTGGTAGTTTAAATATTAAAATACTTTTCATTTATAGTTTCATTTTCCTTCCCTTCTTCTTTTCTTCCCTCCTGTATTTTACTAAGATTTTTTTTCATTTCTATGTTAAAAAAATAATTATCATTACAGTCTGTGTAATTTTTCCTTTCTCTAATCAATTAACCTTGGAAGTCTCTCTGGAGAGACTGTTACAGGTCCTTTCCCTACTGAACTGCCTTGCTTGTCCTGCCTTCTGTGCACCTGTGATGCAATAAATTAGTCACAGATGTTCTGCTAAGATATAATCACTATCATTTCTCATGAAGTTGATAGCTGTATCACTTTCTCTTGCTCTGCAGAATCTTCTTGACAGGTCAGAATTTCTACCTCTATAAACTCTATTAGGAAAAATAGAAAGAAACAGATAAAATGGTCAAGCTCAGGCAGGATGCCAGCCCCTTGAAATGGAGAAACAAGCCTCATATTTGGTGCCCATAATCCCCCTGTGCTGGGTGTGGAAACTTTGGTGCTGGACTGCGAGAGCTGAAACAGTGAGCGTTGTGAGATTTCCAACCTAATGCTGCCTCGTAGTTATCCAGAGTGAGGTAAAACACAAAAGATGAAGGCAAATGAGGTTTTTTCAAGTCCTAGAGCCACAATGAGGTGCTTCTGTCCCTGCACTCTCCCTACTGGAAGATTTTTTTCGTTCGTTTGTTTTTTTCCTTCACTCTGAAGCATGAATCAGAAGAAAAGGATTTCTTCTCTCCTTATAATAATCTATCAGTTACAGCATCTGCCTAGGAAGTTAATAAGATAGATGGTGTGTTTTCTTTTTTCTTCCCTTACTAACATAAAGAAATGTCTCTTAGCTTTTCCAGGAGGACCTATTCAGCTTTCAGGAAAGGGCCGCAAGCACCTAATCCAAAGTACTGGAGGGTACTGCTCTGGGGGAAACAGGCCAAGATGAAGAGGAGAAAAGGCACCCTGACTGTACTGTTGGCAGTGGGGAAGTTAACCTCAGGAGATCCAGCCCTTGGTTTCACCTCCTGTCACTGCAATCACTCTGACATTCAGATCAGATCATCACTGGCCTGTGGATCTGGACAGGCAGGAACAGAAACCTGAGACTAGTGCTTAAGAAGTCTTAGTGTAAAACAGGCTTGGTCTGCCTACCCTGAAATACTGCAGGACATGTACAGGCTTTCAAACGGGCTTCTTGGCTACAGCAGTTCTCTGTTCTTGGATCTTCTTGCAGGTGTTCATTCCTGTTTCACAGTAAATTTATTTTTTATATCAGCCTAATTTTAATATCAATTTTAAAGGTGGATGAATTACCAAATTTGTTAGTTTGCCACTACAGAAACTGCTATAGTAAGAGAAACATTTAGTAAACATCAATTTTCAAAGGTTTTCACCCACTACAATAATTGGCATTGGAGAAGAGAAATAGCAAATGAACAGGGTTTTGAAGTTCAACTTTAACAACAGTCAGATGAACCTTGGAGACAGAAACTAGGGACAGGTCTCTCTGGACTGTGACAGCGAACTTTTTAATGCTCACCTTGGAATATTTCCCAGGGATGAATGTCTGAAAATCATAAACCTTTAAAATCAGAGTCTAGATGTCCTGGTTTTCAGCCTTTCACCACTAGATCATGTTTATGCTATTCCTTTGCCTCTCAAAACTGATTCTCGAAAGCTTTAGAAGAAAAGTTGTGAAAGATTCATCTTCTGATCCCAGTCAAATGGACTGCATCCAAATAAATCAGAAATTGACCTCAAACCAGCATAAAATTGACCCAAAAAGATATTGGGACCTGATGATGTCACACTTTGTCCTTATAAAGTTTATCATTAGTGTAAAAGAATAGATAGCAGCTGGTGCTTACTTACCGGGCAGCCTGTTCTATTGGTGTTAGTGTGTGTTATGTAGCTGAAGAATTGCTTCATGATGCTCCTACTGCAACCTCTACCTAAAGATTTTTAGGGTTTTTTTTCAGGAGGATTTTAGTTGATTGAAAATATTTTCCTTTGCTACAGTTATATTTTGTACAAACACACCTATTTCCCTAAACTAAAGGAAGGAAGCCAGATTGCCAATACACTGTATCAGTGTCCAAACCACCGTCAAGTAACAAAATCATTTTCATTTATTTCTGTGTTCTACTGAGCATTTAAATGCTCAATACAGCAAAGAAAAACTCCATCAGCTGTATACACTGTAACAGGATAAAGAGAGAAGCTATCTGTGGGAATATTTTTCAGACAAATTTAGGAAAACTGTGATCATTTTAAAGTCTAATTTAGAGAATAAAGAGGATTTGCTGTCTTTCCTAGCACTTCCTTTCCCTTTTCTTCTCTCCATCTTTTCCTATACAAAAGTATTTGGAAATGTTAGTCAGCCTGAGAATAGAGCTGAACTATTTAAATTGAATTTTACAGCAAATTACCTTTAGGGTGACCTAATTCACACAGCTCTTTAAAATAATCTTGTTCCATTTAAGTTCTGTCCCAGCACATGCACACAACGTCAGTGTTGTACTCCTCTTATATTCTAGCTTCATTTTGCATGTAGAAAGATTCTTGCCTATTATTTATATCTCATTTTAGCTTTGTTTTCTTAGGAGTTTATTGGCATGTTCCCAGAGCCATAACTTCAAACAAAACAGTGGTGATTTATTTTGATGAGGTTCCAAGTAGGTGAATTTAAACATCATATTTTTGGTCAACATAAGCTAAAGTAGGACAGAGAAAAATCTGAACATATTTAATCACAGAGCACTGTCATGCTGCTGTGGAAAGTCATAAACAGTCAATTCCGTCCTGGGAACACTGTGCCAAACATTTGTATCTGGGACAGTACTGTACGTTCCACTAGTGTGCTGCAACAAGGAGACTATAATACAGAGAGTTTGGTACAAATAGAAAAAGCTTTCAAGAATGAAAGAGGTCAGGGAAAGGGGGTTGAAAGCACCTGGAGAGTGTTGTGTACCAGAAAAGAAGAAGAATTATGTCTCCTGATCTGGGACAACATTGAGTAAAATTATTTCCTATACAATCCATTCTCCTACACAATCCATTTAGAAAAGAAGCAAGGCAAAAAATTCTTGTGCGATAATGTTTCAGGTTTTCTTTCTATTATAATAAGTCGTTATGAGTGATAGACAACTGTATTAACCACAGTTAGCATACATCTTCCACACTGGCAACAGGATCAAACTGAGGGCTGCATGAGCACTGTATACCCATCATGTTACTAAAAGTTTTGCTAAGCATAGGAAGGAAATGATACTGCTTTGATGTTACTTTTGGCTTTCAACCCCGGGACTTGGATGAAAAAGGACTGTAATAATATTTTAACCTGCTTATAGGGATTCAAACCTATATTTCTCAGCAGAGTACCCTAATCACTCTGTGGTTCAGGGAAGGAAGCACACTCCACATGCCTACTGCTGAAATTGCTCCAGAATTCACTGGTGGAGGGAGAAGAGGTCGGAGAGGCAGATGGGAAACAGATTGTATTCCCATGGTAAGGCCTTAACCTTGGAGAAACACAGTCCCTCTGCTAATGTTTGCACTATCTCAGGGTGTGGGTGGAATGCAAGTCTCCTTCCAGGCTGCAGTCCCAACATCTGGGATCAGTCCCAACAGCCTGGATCAGCTCAGTACCATAACTACAGAAGTTTTTCACTGAGTTAGAACACCAAGTTCAGTGCCTTAAACACCAAGCACAGGGTCACACTTTATTGTAGGCTTTCTGGCTTCATTTTGAGCTTTCACTTTCAGCAGGTAGGATGAAGTCTGTTCTAAAAATTGCCTTTACCATATAAACTATCAGAGCATTTGGGACCCTGTGAGCTGAGCAGAGAAGCCTGGATCTGAGTCTTTCAGAGATTAAGCAAAAGTATAGATGCAGCTCTGCTCTAAATACATTTCTGCTTAAGTTCAAGTTTTGAGTCATCTTCCTGACATGTCTATTTCTCCCCATACAGTTACTGGAGAGTCAGCAAGTTTTATTCAGTGTTTTGGCTCATCTGAGGGCCAGGCTGATGCTCTTCATGGCACCATGCTGCCTTACTTGTAGATGCCTTCATCTGCGCCCTATGCCTTATGCTCTAATTCAGCATAGACTTATATCTAATTCCTGATTAAAGAGTTCCTGTGTCATGAACTTCTAAACTTCATTTTTCTTAGTCTGCAGGTCTTCATGAGTTCATTTGTACTACTAAAGTTCACCTTATTTCTAGCTCTCCAAGAAGACTTTCCCTCCATGAGATGCTTCTGCTGGTATGCTGGTCTTTGGCCAACTCCTAATCAAATATGCTCAAATTTATGCAGGTGGCTTAAAATCTATTTAATTAGTAATTGAATGAGAAGTAAAGCAAAATCAACAGACACTTCCCCTTAGCATATGTGATATTATCTGTTATCAGACTGTTTAAATTATAGAATGTCTGGTCTATGTCTTTTTCTATTTCTTGAGAAGCACTTAGTTCAAGCAAACAGGGTCATTCAGCGAAAAAAGAATCTAAACAGAGCACTCTTTGATTTACACCAAAACTACAAATTAGAATCATAGAATAATAGAATAGTTATGGCTGGAAAGGACCTAAAGATCATCTAGTTCCAGCCCCCCTGCCATGGGCAGGGACACCTCCCACTAAACCATATCACCCAAGACAAGTCAATATTTTCTTAAATCTCTGTTTTGACTGGTATGCAAGGATTCTGTGGGCCAAATAGCCCATTCTTCAATTAGAGCTGCATATTGGTTTCACATTCAAATGACCACACACAAATTGTTCTGGTCCAGTGCCCAGATAGTACATAGATGCCTTGTAGAAATTATTTTAAGAAATTTGATTTCTGCATTTTATGTCTTGTTTATTATTTGAGAAATTAGCTATGCATTTTTTCCACTTAAAGTGCTTTTTACTAAGGGGATATTCTTACTCCAAACTTCCATAAAAAGATACTGCATTTGTGTTTATTTCCCTTAAGTGCTCTCTAATACAACTCTATCATTTCAGTGACTTAAGGTTTTTTTGGTTGTTGGATTTTTTTTTTCCACCAGAACTGTTTCCTCTTCTGATAACAAACCTCAGGGTAGCTGAAAAACATCACTCACCAACATGAGCAGGAAAGGGAATCCAAAAATTAGGTACCTTTTGTAATAATTTCAGATTTGCCCAGTCAGAAACCTGCCTGCTAAATATCTGCCAGAACATTAAAAATCCCATTTATTTTAATTTCAGACAATATAAGTTGTTTGAATTGAAAATAACTAATAGTTTTGTTTTAATAAAGCAAAATAATACAAGTTTACATGTCTTCTTGCTGTTGTTTGATTTCCATCCTGTTAGTTCTGAGAAATCCTGTAACACTCACATATATCTCGAAAACTGCAGGCTGTTGCTTAGGATGAGCAGAGTAAACAGTTTAATCTACACAGTGCTTTTCCCTAGTGTACACACCCTGTAACTTAACTGTATCCCAAATATGTCATGGTCATTTAAAGAGTATGTGTCTCGGCTTTCATTCAACAACTTTATGGGCTTGAAAACCATACATCTGTAAAGCTGAGTTAGAACAATCTTTTACCTATTTTATTGAGACAATACAGAAGACAGCATAACGACAATGACCTAATGTTACCCTTCCTGACCTCAGTGAAGCTCCTTGGAGTTTCTCACTGACTTCATGGAGCCAAAATTTTGACCTGGGTTAAGTCCAGCCTTGGAAGAGAACAGGGTGAGCAGCAGTTGCAGTCTCTTTCACATTACTGGGTTTATTAGGATATAGAGAAAATAAATATTTTCCCCCAAAATGAAAGCTCATCTCTGACACCATTTTTAGTCACCCTTATGATTTAGCTAGGAAAGATAGCAGAATTGCCTCAAGAATAGTGGAAGGAATTAGATACAGAAGTGTTCATATCAATCTCATGTGTTTTACTTCATGTCACTCAGAACAGAACCACAATGAGAAATGACACTCATCATCCTGTGGAAGTATGGGCTCCCAAAGCAAAGTGATGCAGAGCACCTTTGCCACAAGATTTTCTGTATCTTTCTTCCTGAAAGAAGATATCATAATGTTAACAACATAATGATATGATTGTGCCAACAAAGCCTACTGAAACTGGTGTCTGTGATTTCAGCTAGCTCCCACAGGGTGTAGCACACACTGCTATGAATGATGGTTAATGACCAAGAGCAAATTTTAGATGATCAAATGCAAAATAAAATCACATTAAGTTTTTTAAAAAACCTTTTCCTTCTTTGCCCTTTCTCCTCTCTCTTCCTGTACCACAAGGTAAGTCTAATGGCTTTGTTATCCTTCCCTTCTGCTCCACAGGTGCCAACTGGTTTTCTATCCCATTGGATAAAATAATAACCAAAGACAGAGAACAATCATTCTCAACTTTTTTCCCCCAGTGATGACACCTTCTCTAATAAAAAGATATTTCTGACTGCAAATTCTCCCGGCTCAAAAGTATCTTTAGATCTGTTCAAAGGCATCTCATTTCACACAAATATTACCACTTGACATTAAGTTTGTAAATTAGGTAGTGAAATAATAATAAAAATATTTTATACCATTGCTGTATTTCAGCTATTGTGAAAGCAATGATCTGCAAATTATGAAACATCAAGGTTGCCTTTGTAGTGTTTCATCCTCCTTGTCATGCTGGAATGAGTGTGTCAAAAGCAAATCTTCATATGTTCTACTTGATTATACAACACCATGTTTATTTACAGAAGAATTATTGTCTCAGTTCATCAAGTTGTTTCAATGCAGTGACTGGAGACTACTAAAGTAGTCTGATTTTACTTGTAAAGAAAATAATTCATCCCCAGATATAAATTCTATAATTTATTGCAGCTATTGGCATAACCTGATAGTTTTGGGGGACAGGACCTAAAGTGCTTAATTCAACACCTAAGACAGAGTTTCAGTAAAAGGTATTCTTTTCAGTTCACTACCATAAGCCGTAAAATCCATACTCCAGCTCTGTATTCCATGCTCATCAAACACTTTCCAATTTATCTTTCACATTTCCTACCCATCCTTGCCAGCACAGAAGCATCCTGGGCTATGAATCTCTCACTTAAAGTCCAGCTGCAGTTCAGGGCCAAGAGAAAGAAACTTCTGCATGTCCAGGAAGAAATATGGCTCATTGTGAGTGCCTCCAAATACAGGTTTCAGCACAAACCATTGTTTTCACTTTGTTTCATTGTGATAGTGACCTTCCTCCCACTATTTGCATAACAGAATCACAGAATCAGCTAGGTTGGAAAAGACCTTTAAGGTCATCAAGGCCGATCGTTACCACAGGACTACCAAGACTAAACAATTATCAATGAGGGCCTCATCCACACTGGTTTTGAACACTTCCAGTGATGGTGATTCCACGACTTCGCTGGGCAGACTTTTCCAAAGTTTTACCACCCTTCCAGTGAATAAATCTGTCTCCACACTAAGTGGTATTGCAGGAACATGCTGAACCAAAGGATCCAACAGCCGTGTAGTAAGGAAATTAATTTTAAAGCATGAGAAATTAGGATTTCTCTCCAACCTGAGGGAATTAAAACTCATCCAAAAGATTTCAAAAAAAGTGTTCTAAGAGGCACGCTGTTCAGAATATTTGAGATTGGGTGATCATAGAAAATGAATGTATACAGGTATTTGGGGATTTGTTGAAGTTGGGTCACTCCAAAACCAGTGTTGCAGGAATTAGGTGTCCAGAAGAATGACGAGAAAAGAAATCTGTGATTTTCAAACTATTTCTATTTCTTTTTTCTTATAGCTTGTTGAAGTGAAATAGACTTCCCATGTAAGACCTGTCCTGAATAAGGATGTTTAAGATAAAAGGGGAAGGAAAAATTTAGAAAAATTTCTATTCTTAGTGCATCATCTTGGGTAGCTGAGGATGATGTCCTCCTCAGTAAGTAGCCTTCAGAGATGCCGTAGTCTCAGCTACACTGGTTATTCTTAATTTCCTTGCTGTTTTACAACCTAAGTAAGTGCCTAGTTTTAAGAATTGTAGCTGTTAGTTATGTTACTTGGGCATCTACTCTAGACATTGACCTCAGAGTTTGCCACTGGAATTATTTAAGAACTCAGCTTTCAACATTGCATGATATTTTATAGCTACATCTGTAGTAAATAGCAAGTGATTTCTAACACCTTGCATTCCTTTTAAAATAAAACAGATTTTTCTTCTTGAAGGGTGGCAAAGACAGATTGCCCTTCTTTAGCTCTCTTAAATAACACGTGTCTTTTTTTAATAATTTATTTAGATCTCAGCGAATTGCAGTAAATGGTGGCATTGAAACCTTTGTGGACTGAGAATTTTGCCCCAACAGAGATGGAAGATAAACAGTAAGGATTTTTTGGTTTGTAGTTGCCCTGTGTAGGTCAGCTTCTAGGTTTCTCAAGCTGCATATATTTAATAGAAAAGCTACATGTGCTAGTTAACATGATATACGTCAGATACCACAGTTATAAACCATTATATCAGACACAAAGCTAGCAGTCAAATAGTAGAGCCTTGTTCAGAAAGAAACTGAGCCATTTGCTAAACTCTTTGCTGGGGAACACATTCCCTTAATGCGGTGCTCATTAGATTTTACAATTACGCCATAGTAAAATGACCAGCAAGGGAATAAGGCCTTGTGTAAAAAGTTATGGTTCTGATACAAATTGCAGTCTAACAAGTAATTGATGCAAACATGTACCACACACTAATCAGTAATAGAAAAATGAACAGAATTTCAGATAAGCCAATTTGGGAAAAGACATGCTTCAACACATTGCCACTGTAATTTCAAATGAATCTAATAGAACAGAATATGTACTTGGACAAAATTTGGGCAGCATTTATGTTTATCAGTGGGACATACTAACTACATGTAATTTCTAAGTCAACTATGATGCTAACCTATGACCAGTTTTTAATAATCTGGATGGAGAAATCTGTTTAAAAAGTAAGTAAAGTCACAAACGTTGAAAAACTGTATATTTTGTAGCTTATTTCAAAATAACAGTTTGTTGTGAAATCTAAAAACAAATAGAAAAGTACCTGCCACTAAAACTACCATTTACTGGATCCCTTTGCATTGATTAATTCTGATTATTTTATTCTAGCTAGAATCATTGTTTAGCACAGCTATTCTTCCCTTCCACCTCAGTCTAAAGGCAGAAATTAAGGAAATCACAACCAGTTCATCAACTGTGAATCTCCAAAAGTACAGCTGAAAGGAAATTTTAAAAACTTGAGTCTCTCTAAGAATCACAACATAAACAATTACAGATAAACCCAATGAAACAGAGAAAAGGCACCAAATCCATTCAACTGGTACCACCATATCATATAATCTCCGTAGTAATTTTGCCCAGCACCATCATAAAAGAATTTATAAACCTAATTTTCAAATGTACTGGATGATCCAAGGCATCCTCTTACTGGCTAGAAAGCTTTAGCTCTCTAGACTATTTTAATTCATTTGCAGTTTATATCCATTTATTTTGGTATCAAGACTGTCCTTGTATTAAAGTAACTTTTATGATTCAGTTTTTTTAGTAAATACATGTCCACTCATAGCCACGTAATGAAACACAAAATATTGCAATTGATTTTCCTTAATTTCAGTGGACCTTCAATGAGACTTTGGTGTCCACTCTTGTCACTCATAAATTCAGTGGCCATAGGAAACCAATAGAAACAGGAGAAGCTATTGGGAGAACTGGCTACCCTGGATTTGGAGAAGGATGAGGCGCTTAACGACTTCTTTGCCTCAAGCTTCACCGGCAAATGCTCTGACCACACCACCCAAGTCTTGAAAGGCAGACACAGGGACTGTGATAATGAAGACCCTGGGCCCACTGTAAGAGAGAATCTGGTTAGAGAACATCTTAGGAACCTGAATGTATACAAGTCCATGGGACCTGATGAAATCCACCCAAAGGTCCTGAAGGAGATGGCAAATGAAATTTCTAAGCCACTGTCCATCATATTTAAAAAATCATGGCAGCCAGGTGAAGTACCCAATGACTGGAAAAAGGGAAATATAACCCCCATTTTCAAGAAGGGGAAGATGAATGAGCTGGGGAACCACAAACCAGTCATCCTCACCTCTGTGCCTGGCAAAATCTTGGAGCAGATTCTCATGGAAGGCATGCTGAGGCACATGAAAACCAACAAGGTGCTTGGTGACAGCCAGCATGGCTTCACTAAGGGGAAATCC
>JANRGW010038915.1:26335-40748 GCA_024733675.1 Psilopsiagon aymara
GAGGGAGGTGATCCTGCCCCCCTACTCTGCTCTCATGAGACCTCACTTGGAGTATTGTGTGCAGTTCTGGTGTCCTCAACATAAAATGGTCATGCAACTGGTGTTCCTGCCCATGGCAGAGGGATCTTAAGGTCCTTTCCAACCCTAACTATTCTATGATTCTATGATTCTATGACTGGATCTCTAAATACATAAATAAATAAATAACCCTAATGAACTAGCTTGCATACGGCAATCTCTTTTCTCCAGATTTAGTAGCTTCACACACTGTGAAATCGACTTCTCATTACGGATATGGAAAAGAATAGCAAAAAATGGTTTAAATGTGTGTGTGTACACACATATATAAAATATATTTGCATATGCACATTCATATAAACTCATACACAAATATGCATATATGTACACATTCAGATACATATATATGTGCACATTAATATATTTGTATATATAGACATGCACATACATTTTTGAAACAATTTTTACATAGATATATATACTTATTCAGTAAAGTGTCAATACCATTCTATAAATCAATATATATGATTGAAGTACTCTGTTGTTGCTCAAGAAAACTTGTTTTCTGCAAAGGAGAAAGCAAAAGTCTGGACAAATTATCTTCCTTCCACTAGCCCTCATTACACACTAGAGAATCTATTTAGAAATACAAATTTGTGTCTTGAACTCAGAATGTCACTGGAGGCTGATAAACGAGTCAAACCAGAGACTTTGGATCTGGAATATTGTTTTCTAAGCACACTTCCACAAAACCAAGTAAATTCATCTTTTAATTTGTTTAAATTCCCCTTTTCAATTCTTAACACTCTTATCTGTACTGTGATCTATGAAACTCTGTATCTTATAGATGTGCAGTATTACTGAGGCATAGAAGCTCCAGCAAGTCACTTCAAATTTCAGATCAAAACACCCCATGGTACAAAGCCATTTCAACAATATTTCTCCCTTACATTGCTAAGTGCATGGTGTGTATGTGCATTACCCAACACCATTAAAAGAAGCCTACAGTCAACTTATTGTTAGTATTCTAGTTGTGTGAGCCAACCATCTCTCCAGTCCTTGGACTTTTACAGCTCTAATATTGTGAAAAGTATTTCCCCTTCCTCTTTTCTCACTACTAGTGTTCATCCATGAGTTACTTTCACATTTTTCTATACAGGAGACAAAGAGGAAATCCTTCTTATTAGTACTCCAGACTTATTTCTCCAGTGGACAATGAAGCTCTTCACGAAAGGTGTCTTTGGTTTACAATAATCTACTCTGGATGAGAATTACATCATTCTCCCAAAAAGCATTCTTCAGCAAAACTGCAGGATCCATACATGGAAGGCTGGAAGAGACCTGCTGTTTTGCTAGAACTTCCCATATGACTCTGAAAGCACTGAACCCTTTAAGTCTGTTCCAGTGATGAGGTCCTCCAGCCTGAGGTCATGATTGAGTAGAGTTCCAAATAAGCTTTCCATATCATACTGGCATGGATGAAAACCCTGTTACTGTTCTTGAGCTGTACCAAATATTTATTACTTCATATTTTGGCACTTGTTTATTTGGAGGTTTTGTTGGCTTTATTGTTTTCTCTCCTCTGAGCATAAGCAGAACTTGAATTGGTCTCCTCTGCTGCCAAGTCCATAGGCAGCTTCCGCGGTATCATATGGACCACTGAACAAAGAATGTGTAGTGTAAAATGATCATTTTCTTCCTGACCTGTTTTTTACTCCTCTTCACCTTCTTAACCCTTGTCACATAAATACACATTTTGAGGTCTGGAAATCCCATATCTGTCTCAAACTCAAGTTGCTCAGACAGAATTTGGAAGATCTTTCAGCTGGCACTAAGCCTATAGGTTTCCCAACTGCTTTCACATTCAGCTCAGCATGAATACTATTCTTCTTTAACATATTTTCATATGTTTTTCATTAATTTTATTGGAAGACAAAAATCTAAGAATCTGGAATTGAGATTCAGTTAAAACAAAAAAATGGAGTTTGTTTCAGTTTGGTTTTATATCCAAAGTTCTCTGTATTTGAATCTAAATTGAGAAGGATGATCTACCATGTCTTTTAGTTATTATAGCAAAATTAGTTTAGCCATTCAAATGGATTCCTACACTGGAACTCAAACTTCAAGGTTATATTCTTTACTTCACCACGTAAAAATTTGACACAAAACTCATAGTCCAGGAGACAGTGGAGACTTAGGACACAGATGGCATTCCTAATCTTCATCTGTTTCAGAGATTAAGGAAGCCCCAGAGAGAAGTATTTTACATTAGACTCTTCAAGCTAGAGTTTGTGACACAGCCTTGCTTGGACTTGCTATACTACAAAGTTCTGGAATAATGCTCCCCATGTTAGGAGACAGCCTTACAGCTATATTCTCATTCCTTTTGTACTAAGCACAAATATTGCAGACTCCTCTGATGTATGATTTCCTAAATTACGGATTAAAATTTGCATCTACACTTGAATTATATGAGAATCGTTGATGCAAGGGAATTTACTTGCTATTATTTGGAAGGCACCAAATACAATAAATACCTTCAGAGAAGTGAAAGTTAAAGGTAGAAACTGGAAATCTGACAGCATAACAAATAGAGCTATGGAAATGTAATAATTTAAAATGGCATCCATCCTGTTACTTTGTCAATTGAAACCAAAACTAAACATTTTTAGAAGTCATGTAATTTTTATTTTTTATTTCAATGGGTTTTTTTATTCCTATCTAGAAGTTGCAGTGTTGTCACCACTTCTAAATGTTGGAAACTACATGATATACCCTTCTTCTGGGAAATTTCTAAGACGTTTTCACAGATGCATAAGGCTCAAAGAGTTCTTAAAGTGCTAAAAGTCATCCTGACTTTGAGGTATTTTTATTTCTGAAATATTAAATCCTTTTAAGTTTTGTTTCCTATTAATCATACTGGAAAGAACAGTACCAACTACAAGGAAACCCTATTAATCTTTTTGCTTTTCATAGACTCATAGAATCACAGAATGGTTTGGGACCTCAAAGACCATTTGTTTCCACTCCCCTGCCATAGGCAAGGACACCTTCCACTAGTCCAGGTTGCTCAAAGCCCCGTCCAGCCTGGCCTTGGACAATGCCAAGGATGGGGTGCTCACATTTTCTTCTAAGAGAAGGAAAATGCAATCAGAAATTAAATCTTTTCCTTTTTGGCATTGCACTGATTTTCTTGGAATCTGTTTATTAAACTTAATGAAGGTTTTCAGTCTTGTAATTTCTAATAAGACTTACAGAGGTATGCCACTGTGTTGAAGTGACACTCCTGCACTCAATTCAGTGTAGTGAAGCATCTGGCAAAAACAATTAAGGGTCCATCTACCAACCATTTCTATTCATTCTTTATTTAAACACCAAACTCATGAAACTTTATAAAAGTTTCTTAATTTCTTTTAAAGCAGATATAATTTTGCTTCTTTCCACCTCTAAAATTGCCATAAGACAATAAGAAAGCCTGAAGAAAGACATTCTTAAGGCATTTTTTAACCCAGTTGTAAGGAGCAAAGAGCTAAAAATTTCACAGGTGCATGGGAGACAAAGACTAGGTCAAGGACAAAGACAGTGATATTCATCCCACATATCTTTGCAGGTATCATCATCATGATGTTTTCTGCATTTGATCTAGCCACCCTTTCTATACAATCAAGAGAAAGAAACAGGTAGCATGCTGTTGTCTGATTTACACTAGTTTTTCATTTTATGAGGAGATTCATTGTCCCTAAGTTTCTATTCTTCAAAGATTACAAACAGACCTTAGCTAACTGTTTCAGGTGTTGGGTAGGAAGGCACAACTGTTAAGACGAATCTCATTCAGGCTATCTGCATTACTTGCACCATATGTATTTGTTACTGTAGTAAGACTGAGCCTACTAACTCAATGACAGCTTTGAAATCCCCACATTGCTTTGCTATGTATAATATGTACAAACAATTTCTAGCAAGCTGTGTAGTTTAAATCAGCTTCAGTTTGAGTTTTCTGTCTTTTTTGGATGGAATTCTATCCCAATTATGTATCTTCAATGACTTCAGTGAAGATGCCCCCTATAGCTCTCATGAGTTATTAAAAAACATTTTCCATTTTTTATTAAAAAGATGTTTTCCAAAGGAAGAATAGCTGGCAAATGTAATTAAGAAAAATATAACAGTAAATTACAGTAAATTGTGTCAAAATCAATCATCCCTATTTTTAAGTGGGTTAAATCTAAACAGACCAATGTTTATATTGCTACCCTCTTTCAATAAGGTCTTTCCCTTCAGATGGATTGTGCTGTTGTTGCTTTTTTCTGTCTACTGACAAGCCAGCCCTCTCCCTCCTTTAAAATGAAGTCTGAAACAGGATTACTTTTGCTTGTTTAAAAGGGGAGGCAAGGGGGACAGAGCTTTAGTTGAAGTAAATATTTTACTTGGACCTCCATTACATTTACAAGGCTGACTCAAACTATTTTTTTTTATTTTGAGTGTTGTTGAGCTATATTTCCTACCTTCCTGGAAAGTGTCACAACTGCTGCATCACAGAATTGCTGTCATTCATTGACATTAACATCTTCTTCTGATACACTTTATCTTAAACAAATTATGAAATATTTAGAAAGAAACCATTCTAACCAACGTAGTAATGTTTAAGGCAGCAAACAGTTCTCCTTGGGTTTGCATTCTATTCAAAACAAACTACTTGAAATGTGAGAGGCAGAAGAAGAACAAACTGAAGAGTGCCAGAAGCACAAAGGATAAGGGATTTTTCTGAAAGACTGAAAATCCCTGTTCAAATTTCTGTAGAAGAGTGGAAGCACCTGGCACTGGTGGATGAATGACTTGTCCAGCCTATAAAAGAGAAATCATGCAAATGCACTGCCTCCATCACCCCACTTCCAAAACTAGTACTGACTTTTTCCAGAAGAAAACAGTGAACTCAGGGCATGAATATCTTTGGGATTAATGGCATTGAATTTTTTAAGGCATAAATTTTAAGGCATAAAGTATTTACAGATCCACAGATGTGTGTTCACACTTCTACATACTTTTTCCAGCTTTCATCTGACATTCAGTTGCTGAAATGTGCTACTTCTTAGGCAGATGCTTGACATCCAGAGCTTCCCTTGAGACCTGTATTTCATAGTACATCAGGTTTTGGCTGGGCCAAATGAGATTTCAGAGATTCCGTTCAGCTGAAGTTTAGAGTTCCCTTTCTACATACAGGTAGCCAGAATGGAGCAACCTGAATTAAAGGTGTTATTTACAACCACGTCTTAAATATATTACTACTGTACTTAACTGTGCTAAACGCTTCTGCCAGGCAGTGGTCCCTGATTCCCCAAACCAAATGATGCAGAGTGGCTTGTGAACATGCTAATACTTTCCTTAATGCACACGAGTGAAAACACAGTATGCAACAGTGGAGAGAACTCATCTTTTTGGCTCCATATGTTCCTTCTGTTCTCTCAATACATAGTTACTGTATGTGTGGATTTTTTCAGTAAAGAGTGTGCGAAATTACATTTGAGCTGTGTTGCTGAAAGCGTGGAGGGATGGGACTTGTTGGGATAGTATGAAAAGACTATGTAGCGTAAAGGGAGCTGAATCTGGTGCAGTTTCATCGCTGTTGTTTATTGAGAAGCCCTGGAGCATGTTCTCTTCAGAATAAAAAAGGAAAATTAACTGACAGCCTTATAGACTTATCTGATTTTCCTGTCTTAAAACATAACTTTGGGGGAATTATTCTAGTTTTGTGTGGTGCTGTGGATGACGATAGTTAATTCTTTCAACAACTTAATTTGGTATGATATATAGATGATGTACATTTCTGTTGGGCTTCTTTGTAACACAAAATGACTACACGACTTCCTGAATTTTATACAAATATACATTCTCCTCCATATTGCCCACCATATGTCTTTGAACAACATGTCATCTGACTGCTACATGGCACTCCTAGTAGCTTTATGTATAATTACAGTACAATTACTTCCCCTTTCTCACAGTGTGCTTTTGGCTGGCATCTATTCTTCATAGGTTTATTGATCTCAGAAGGAGGGGGCTTGATTACAGCATCTGATACCACAGTGTTAGATACCCGCCTAAAGCACAGCTGTTAACATCTGAACTAAAAATCTAAACTGCCATATATATCCCTAAGACACATCCTGAATAAAGGAGCCTGATTAAATGTGTCTATTCTAAGTTATTGTCAGTTAAAGACAAAAATAATACCAAATGAAATCAAACATAGGCAATTTTCCATTGATTAAATAAGCAGAAATTGTCCTTAATTTCTCTTATAGATATTTTAGGGCTCATCTGACCCCCTACTGCTTGAAGTTTAAATAGCAAGAAAATTCAAGTGTGCACAGGAGGCTTTCCTTCATTTCCATTTTTTATCTTCTTGTGCAACAGTGGGATGAAAATACAGACACAGCCTGGGAGTACAACCATACATGCACTGTGGGGGTTTCAATGTGGCCAGACCCAACCCTTGTCCAATGAAGATGCATGAGTGTTTCACTGCACCTCAGCGATAACTGCAGAGTCTCAGTGGAGCTCAGCAGGTTCAGTGTAGGGCTATGCTAACATAACCAGCTCACTGACAGACTGGTGCTGGCTCACATCCACCCACGCTGGAGTACAGACAAAACAAGTTCAAGTCTATCTGCACGTGTTCATAAAAGCAATTGCACAGCTGCATAGCCTAAAAGAGGAAGGGAGTGGCTCAGCCTAGCTTACCCCACTTCCTACACATTCACTGCCTAAAAAGGAGAGGAAGCCGAAGATTCTGAAGTCAAAAAAAAAAAAAAGAAAAAGCTCTGGCTTGGCTTGTTTGATGACACAATACACAGAGAGTTGTGCAAGAACAGGGAGGTATGGAGCTGCACTTCCCTGCGCAGAAAGCCAGTGCTAAATGGCACAGCTAATCCTTCAGGGTATGATTCCTGCTTTAGCCTTTGAGCTTCCATTAGGTCAGCCAGCTGTGAAAAGAAGCAGAAAATACTTGGCAGGAGGGGAAAAGAAAAGCAAAGTGATGTGCATATATACTTGGCTCCACATTTCTCCCATATGACCAGTATGGTTTTATTTCTTTCAGGTAGGAAGGAAAATCTGTTAACAATTTAGCTTTGTTTGTCTCATCTTTGTGAAATTTTTTTTTATTCCTTGTAATTGCAGAACTTATAATAAACAGTTCTTATTAATATTTTAATGAATTGCAGGTCAACTTCTTAGTTTAAGCTTTAAATTTTTCAGCCAATTTGAACTAAATTCACAGAAAAAAATGTTATTGATATTACCAAGACAAAGACAAGCAAAACCATATATTTGGAAGAAACACATACTAATTTATTCTTGCTTGGCTCATGAAAAAGCTATGCTACCTTTAGTAGGCACATATTCATAGAAATTCTATTAAGATTAGCTTTTAAAGAGCAGAAAACTACTAGAACAGCTCAATGTTTATCAGTGCATCTTAGAGTTTGTCATACATCTTTGTAGCTAAAAAAATAATCACAAAAGAAGACAGAGTCATTAGAACAGAAGACATGATACAGAGCAAATAATGTGGCTTTATAAAGGGCAAATCACTCCTGGCTACTCTAATAACCTTCTACAGTGGAGTGACTACACCAAAAGACAATGGAAGAGCAACTGAAGTTGTCTACCTGGACTTGTAAGGCCTCTCATATGGTCCTTGACAATATTCTTACTTCTAAATTGGAGAAATCTGAGTTTGATGAATGGACTATTAGGTGGATAAGGAATTGGTTGCATGGCTGCATCCAAACAGTTGTAGTTCTATGTCCAAACGGAGAAGAGTAAGAAGTGGTGTCCCTCCAGGGTCCATACTGAAACCAAAACTATTTAATCTCTTCATCAGTGACACAGACAGTGGGATCAAGTGCACCGTCAGCCAATTGGCAGATGACATCAACCTGTGTGGTGCAGTTGATGGTACATTTCAGGGACGTGATGCCATCCAGATGGACTTTGACAGGCTTGAGGGGCAGGCCTGTGTGAGTCTCATGAAGTTCAACAAGGCCAAGTGCAAGGTCTGGTACATGGGCTAGGGCAATACCTGATAGCAATACAAGCTCATGGATGAATAGATTGAAAGCAGACCTGCGGAGAAGAATTTAGGGGTTCTGCGGATGAAGAAATTGGGCATGATCTGTCAATGCGCAACTGCTGCACAGAAAGACAACTGTATCCTGGGTTGCATAACAAGTACCCCAAGCATGGCCAGCAGGTCAAGGGAGGTGGTTCTGCCCCTATACCCTGTTCTCCTCTGATCCCACCTGGAGTACTGTGTTCAGCTCTGTGGTACCCGGCATAAGAAGGAAATGGACCCGTTAAAGCATGTCTAGGCAAAGGCCGCAGAAATGATCAGGTGACTGGAGCACTTCTCCTGTGAAGAAAGGCTGAGAGTTGGAGTTTAGACTACAAGAGAAGGTTCTGAGGACACTTTAATGCTGCCTTCAATATATAAAAGTGGCTTATAAGAAAGATGGAAAGAGGCATGTTACTAAGGTCTGTAATGGCAGGACAAGACAAACCAGTTTAAAACTGAAAAAAAGGAAGATTTAGACTGGACATAAAGAAGAATGTTTATTTGAGAGTGAAGGTGGTGAAGTAGGGCTGCCTAGGCTGCCCAGGGAGGCTACGGATGCTCAGGAAGTCTTCAAGCCCATGCTGGATGGGGCTTTAAGCAACCTGGTCTAGTGGGAGGTGCCCCTGCCCATGGCAGAGAGAGTAGACTAGGTGATCTCTAAAGGTCCCTTCCACTCCAGCCCTTCTATAAATGTAGCCCAGTGAGTCTAACTCAATAAGGCAGCTATGGCTTGTCAGTGCAGATTTTGCTTTCAGGGACAGGCACCTAAATCAGTGCAATTGCTGAGTGCAAAAGATTTACTGCATGAATTGCTCATTATATTCTCTATGTCACTGCATTAATTATAAAGATTTTTACGGGTTCAAAAGTTAGTAATTTCATTGGTTCCTAACATGATAAAGTTGTTTGCTATAGTGATCTGATGTCAAATAATAAGGGTTCTATTATCTCATCAAGTTGAAGGGGTTTGAAGTTGTAAAAACTTACAAATAACCTTTCCAAATTTTCTATAACTTATAGCAAGATTTATCACTAACAGTTCCAAGCAAAATGGGATTCCATCCACTGCTGGACATAATTTATCTTAAAAAACTATTAAAAATAAAAAGTGTACTTTTTAAACCACAGGAATTATCAAGAGTGAAGTAAAACCAGAAACAACTAGTGGAATTTAAAACGTTCTAGCAACTTTCTTCACTCAAACTGTCATAAATTGCCCTCTCGCAGTTTCTGTTGAAAGCTTATTTTTAGCTTTTTAAATTTTTTTAAACTTTCTTTTTCTTCTTCTTTTCTTTTTCTTTTTTTCTTTTCCTTTTTTTTTTTTCTGTTTGTTAAATAAACCTGAGATTTTGCACCGTTTTTTATAGATATGTTGTCTTAATTGTCTTGCCAGGTTTACAAGCATACTTCATTACAAGTGTATATATTACACATTGTACAAATGAACATTCATAAAAAGTAGAATCAACTCTATTTGTCTTTTCTCACTCCTTAATTAAAAAGCTTAAATATCCACCTAAGGCATACAGCATATCTGAAAGGCTTCTTTGTCAGAACAGTGGCTGTTTCTAAAGGCAATTTCTTAAGAAAAAAAAAAAAATTAGCGACTCACGACCTTGTGTAAAAGGGTAATGACAAATCTAAAAAGTCAAAGACACTGGTCACATAAAAATTTGCCTGTATTTTCTTGTTATGTCTGTGATCATCAAGGCAGTTTGTACTTCTTGGTTTTGATTAAGATTTCAATCAGCTATTTTTTGCTGTATATATCATACACACAAGTATAATAAGCCCCAGACCTCAGACTTGGCAACAGTTTTCTAAACAACACAAACAAAAGACACCACCATTGCAAGACACTCAATAAGTCTGGAATGGTTTAGATCCAGCTACTCTACTGAACTATTATGAGGTGTCTTTGTAACCTAGCCGGAGAGCAACTACTATATTTTTTACAATAATCAGGAAGCCTTGCTTGGACATTTCTATCCTTTTACAGTAACTGTCTTCAGTAACAACTTCTAACAAGTGTGTGTGTTAATGTTCAGAGGCTTTGATTAGCTTTTTTCTTGGAAATTAGGCAAAAATCTGCTCAGTCTTAATGCTAAAGAAAATTAGCATATCATTAATAAATCACCTTGATGTAAATAGAACAGAAGAGTGCTGGAGAGTGTTTACACTACTGCTAAAAAGTAAAAAACAGTCAGGAATGAAATTAAGACAAGAACTAAAAGGTCAAAAAGAAAAAAACATGAATTTCTGATTTTATATTCAACCATAAGGGTTTTTCCTTCCTGCCCCTGTACATTATAACACCTCAGTGCTCTTTTTTTAAATGCTTGTTGTAGCTCCCTCCACTTGAATAACACTACACAAAGGAAGACAACTTGACTTATAGCTTAATCCTATGAGATACTCAGGTTGCTATGGAAGATGTTGGAGGCAAACAAAAGCACATTTTCTAATATTTATCAACAATGAGCTAAGGGAGAACTTAAGCTCATTGACTGCTCATAAAAAAATGAGGATCCTGGATTAGGACCTTCAGGACTTTGTCTCAAAATTATATTATGAAATTATTTCTTCTACAAAATGTGAATTGTAGTAGAAGATGTTGGAGGAAACAAAAACACCTTTTCTAGTATTTATCAACAATGAGCTAAGGGAGAACTTTAGCTCATTGACTGCTCATAAAAAAATGAGGGTCCTGGATTAGGACCTTCAGGACTTTGTCTCAAAATTATATTATGAAATTATTTCTTCTACAAAATGTGAATTGTAGTAGAGGGCTTTTTGTTTTTTTTCTTGTCTTTTACTATTATTTCCTTTCTATGGTACTTTGGTGGCACCGAAGATCAAAGCAGCCTAGTAACAGTTAGCACATGTTGTATGTGTGACAGAAACACCACATTCTAGTTCTTACGATTTCTGGGATATAGCCATGAGGAAGAATATATGCCCAGATCACTGCTGAGTGAATTGGAACGGCTGCTCACAGCTGGGTATGTCAAAAGAGCCAGAAGAATCTCTGCTGTCTTGTCAAATGCTTTACAATAGGAACAAAAATTCCACATCAGCACCCTTTCCTCACTCTTAATCACCCTACAGTTGACTTCTAGGAAGGAAGCAGCACAATAATTCAAGTAAACTTTGTAGACTTCAGCATATATTTGCATATGATGAATTAGAAATTTGAAAGATTAAGGATTAGGTTTGATTGGAGCAATCAGTATGGCTGCAGAAGCAGATTCAAGGGCAAATAAAATTCCTCTACCACAAGAATGGCATCACATATATACATCAGCACTTTCCCACTAAAGCTGCAGGTACTGTGAAGCACAACTCCACGGGAAAAGAAGGCTTTGGACAGGCTTTGGGAGTGGGACAGGCTTTGGGAGTGCAGAGGCCTTCAAAATGTTTCTGAGCACACCCCCAAAGAGTAGAACTGCAGGGAGAGGAGGTAGAAGTCCATGCCTCTCTTTTAGATTAGATTCACTCTTTTGCAGTCTACTCAGAGGTGGTGTGCCAGTGTGAAGGAGGTAGAAGGGGATGTAGTCAAAGATGCACGAAAATTCAATCCTTCAGTCACCTACACAGTACATGATCACCAGATGCAAGTGCAGTTCCACAGATGCCAGTGCAATTTTTCACTTGGTCCTCTGAAAAATGCCCAGATGAGCTCTTTTGCCTACTCCTTTATGAGTTGAAGGTGACTTTAACGTGTCAGCTTTTGGTCTTCCACTGCTGGGAAGGGCCTGGGGGATCACTGTTATCAGCCTCCCTTATCATTTGCCTAGAAAGGGTAAGACAAAAGGGCAATTAAAGAAAGAAAGAAGGAAAGAAGATACTTTTATGGGATTTGACCTAGATTTGTTGATTTGTTAGCAGGCTCAGAAGTCACTAGCAACCCAGTAAACAGCACATGGAAGAAGGATACAGAAATATGAAGAATAAATTAAAAAATAAATTCCCGAAAGAGAGATTCAATCCACACTCCTTGTGTGATAGTGTATAAATACAATGAGATTAAATACTTACAGTAGTAAGGATCAAAGGCCAGGCTTATAACACATTTTTGGCAGGGATATGCAGAAACAAATCGTTGCTTGGTGGCCTACAGATGCCTGGTAGGATGGTCCAATCTCCCAGTGAAATCAGGGTAGGTCAGAAACTTCTGCAAATCCCATTAAGTGCCTTGATGGCGCTTAAGTTCCTTAAGTGCCTCTGTGTGTCCACATACCATCTGAAAATCTAACTCTCAGTTAAACCATCAATCCAAAATCAGAAGATAGCAGTCAGCAAAGGATTACAGTTCTCATCACAGTTTCTACCTCACCTAGGAAAAAGGAAAATGAAGAAACATGAAAAATAAAACATTATGATTTTAAGAGTCTGTAATGACACTAATAATTTCATATCTTTGTTTTAGATACAAATTGATGCACTATTATCCCCAAAAGCAGACAAAATCCAAATGTGAATACAAAAACATCAAAGCAGTTTTAACTTTTTTACAAGTCTGATTGATTAACATTCATTAAACTTTGCTGACAAGAAGACACAGTTCAGCACAGTAACAGAAACTTTGTGTGATCCTACATACTATTAGGAAAAGCAGTATGGCGTTATTCCTGTTTAGATTACCAGTGGAAAGTTTCAGCATAGATGTCACTTGTATTTCCTATGTGTACCATGGCCAGTATCTCCATGTGTTTACTGGATACACAGTTTGATGCTGTGCTCACTCATTTGCCCTTTAAAATTCCCAGCCCAAGCAAAAGACACCACTTGCATCATAAGCTCAGTGACTCATACCATAAAATCAGGCTTCCTCTTTATCTGGACCTTGAACAACTGGCGTGACCCAAGGTGTAAGAACTGTTTGCAGAGGAAAAATAGTAGCAATTTCCCTTAAGCATAAGCAGAGCTGGTAATAACAGACGTCAGCTTACGTGGGCTAACGGGGTCGTGGAACCATTAACTTCTATTTTTTGCAGTGTGAGATTCTGAAGTTCTGTGCAGCTTTTAAACAAATGCTATTATTGTACTATGGAAGGAAGGGAGGCAATCCCAGCAACCCTTATACAAATAATAGATCTGCTAGCTAGGAGAGCTCTAAAATCTCACTGCTTTATGCTGAAAACTGTTACTGACTATTAATAAATATGCTGTCAAAAGAACAGGGAGCAAACAATTTAGCATACAGTGCAGACAACAATAAGTACACTTTTTAACCTGAGCAGATACCACTGCTTTATATATTCAATTTTTGGTTTAATTAGTTTCAATTTAAAAACGCTATTTTATTTTAACAGATGAAGGTCTTCATTATTGCTGAATAAACATTCCCAGCTATTTCACCTTCTCTTGCCCTTAGACTCAGTTAATGCCCTGCATGTTTAATCTGTGCTTTTCGTCATTTGTACATTACCAATGTTCATAAATATTCTGCAGACACATTTCTCTTCCTCTATTACCCTCACATTTTCCCTTTGCTTATGCCGGAACAATCCCGTTGCCTTCAAAGTACATCCTCAGGTACACCAGGGCAATTTTACTGAGCATAATGAACACACTATACCCAATTATATAAAACATAAGTTTATTTATAAGTCACTATCCTTGGACAACACAGAAATTGCCATCTCAAGCACATAAAAATCCAAAGCCAAAAAAAGACTGACATAGATTATTCCTATTAACCCAAAGCAATCAAACTACCCTCACAGCCATAAAAAGGTGCAGTAGTAAACAGAGATTATCAATTGTACTCTATCAGCCAGAGAAAAGCACAGGCTAGTATCATAGAAATATACAGTAGTTAGGGTTGGAAAGGACCTTAAGATCATCTAGTTCCAATCCCCCTGTCATGGGCAGGGACACCTCACACTAAACTACGCCAGCCAAGGCTCTGTCCAACCTGTCCTTGAATGCCACCAGTGATGGAGCATTCACATCTTCCCTGAGCAACTCATTCTAGTGCCACACCACCCTTACAGTAAAGAACTCCTTCCTTACATCCAATCTAAACTTCCCCTGTTTAAGTTTGAACCCTTTACTCCTTGTCCTATCACTACATTCCCTAAAGAAGAGTCCCTCCCCAGCATCCCTATAAGCCCCCTTCAGATATTGGAGGGCTGCTCTGAGGTCTCCATGCAGCCTTCTCTTCTGCAGGCTGAACAGACACAACTTTCTCAGCCTACCCTCATATGGGAGGTGCTCCAGTTCCCTGATCATCCTCGTGGCCCTCCTCTGGACTTGTTCCAACAGTTCCATGTCCTT
>JANRGW010038917.1:2886-16229 GCA_024733675.1 Psilopsiagon aymara
TAAAGCTCCTCCAGTTCCAACCCCTGCCACGGGCAGGGACACCTTCCATAGAGCAGTTGCTCCAACCCCTGTGTCCACCCTGGCCTTGAGCACTGCAGGGATGGGGCAGCCACAGCTCCTCTGGGCACCCTGTGCCAGGGCCTCAGCACCCTCACAGGGAAGAACCTGTGCTCATCTCAGTCTCCTGTCTGTCAATGGGCATGTCCAGGCCTCCCTTCTGTGATTTTGTAGGCTTTAGTTGAAGTGCTCCTGCTGCTTGACCACACTTTGCTTCTCCAGCTCTATCCACCCCACGGCAGTTTGCCCTAGTGCTGGTGTGTGGTGGGGCTGGATGCTGCAGCGTTTGCTCTCAGCTTGACTCCAGCTCTCCTCTGACCTCACCTCAAAAATCAGCAGTATTTCAGGCTCTGTCATTTTCTCCTTCTGTGAAGAAATAAAGAACATAAAGGGTACAGGTTAATGTATATTCTGGGAAGGATCCTAAGTGACACTAGGAAGAGGTCTTGGGACCTGCAGAGCAGGCATGAAAGGAGGAACAGGGTGTATATCTGAGAGCAACAATCAGCTTATTGCCCAGCCAGTGCTGGCAAAGGGATGTGTTCAAGATTAGCTATATTAACATGGGCCTGTGATGCTCATGCCCCAGCACACACCCATGCTGGAGATGGCTCGTGCGTGGGAGATGACACTGCAAGCAAGCAGTAGGACTGCTAGCAGAGAGCAAGAGGCTGGTGCCGCAGGCTTGAGGGACGGAGAGCAAGGCATCGTGCAGAACCACCACCACCACTCTTGGGCTATGCTGCGGGCATCCCCCTTCTGCTGTGTGTGATTAGCCTGTGGACTCAAGCAGTGTGGATCCCCAGAGCACTGAGGGCACAGTGAGCCAGAGGAGATGTGGAGGCAGGATGTGACCAGGCTGCAGATCCTCCCACGGGCCTTTCCTGCGCCGATTTTCAGCGCTCAGCCCGACAGGGCAGCCCTTGTCTTGTGCGGAATGAATCAGCACACAGCAGCAGCAGAGTTAACGCCAGACGCCGCTGTCTCCCCGCTGCGGGCACTTCTCCTCCGCGCTGGCTGCAGGGGGAGTTTCAATCAGCACGGAGATAACAGCCCCGCAGCCCCGCTGGGAGTTATCAGCTCCTTTGTTTGCAAATGTAACTGCTCAGTGCGGCGTTCTGGCACTTGCTGCTGCACAGCAGCCTCCCTCCCCTCCAGCCCTTTGCTCCCACCTAGCAGGGTACGGGGCTATTGAAACAGGCCAGGCTGTGCTGAGCACGAGGATCAAGCCTGAGCTGGTTCTTTCCTCCCTCTGCTGCCTCGGGGAGTAAGACCTCTGTATTTCAAGCTGCTTTAAGCTTCAAAGAGAAGCTGATGAATGTCAAAGCCTGGTTAATTTAGCCCTCTGCAGAGTACAGACATCTATTCATAATCGTTTTACATGTAGATGAGCTAGTAACGCCATCAGGAATATAAATCAAACCCAGGAGCTATGCTGGTGCTGTTTGCCTGAGCTTTCTGATCGGTGCAGCCACAAGAAAATGCGGCCGCTTACACGAGGCCAGTTAACCTTATAAAGATGCACTGTCCTTTCACAGCAGCTCTTTTGTTTACTTGGGCTCTGCTGGCTGCTGCTATTTGCATTCTGGAAGAGGAGCCCAGGTCGGTAGGAGCCTGGGCTGCAGAGGAAGAGAAACCCGGATCAGGAGAGAAGGTGTTTTCAGCCGCGGCACGTTGAGGAGGTTGGGGTTTGATAACTGGCTTCCCTTTGTGTCTTCATTGCCATCCGCAGGCTTCAGAGTGTCCTCACACACCCATAACGAAACTGCCTGCTTGTGTGCCTGCTGTATTGAGTGGTGAGAAAGAGCTGGAGCTCTGGGGCGCTCAGTGGCTGTGGCCCACGGGGCAGCCTCGTCTCCTCCGGGCACCTCGGGTAGCCCAGGCCCGCACAGCCCGGGCAGGCAGCAGGGCTGTGCCCTCTGCTGATGAGCTCCGGCCATGCAGCAGCGCTGTGCCAGAGCCCACGGTGACAGCAGTGCAGCGTCTGTAGTGGCAGTGATGTGGGGTCTGTGATGCTGGCAATGCAGGGCCCACAGTGCCATCAATGCAGGACACACGGTGCCAGTAGTGTGAGGTCTGAGGTGCCAGTGGTGTAGGCTCCAGGCACGAGTTCACTGCAGCCACGTCTCATGGAGCAGCACACTGGCTGGGCTCATCCCTGCCACGGGGTACGGGCATACTGTTCCCATGCTGTCCCCTGGCACCATCTGCTTCTGCCGTGCCCAGGAGCTTCTCCAGTACCCAAGAGCTAGAAAGGCATCACCTACCTGCACAGGGGGTGCCTGAAGCTATTGTCCAGCCCTGCATCCCAATACCAAAGGTGAGCATGAACCCCTGGCAAGGGTCAGGGCTTGTATGTGGGCACAGGAGCATGTCCCATGCTCAGACAGCCCGGTTGGTTGGCAGGACTGCATCAGTACTTGGTAGGACTGCCAGGGCTGATGACAGCCACCCAGCAAAGCAAGTCTGCTTTGCTTTTGCTCTACTTCCTTCTGGCTTGGCTATGTCCTGCCCCACACCATGTGGGATGTCCATATGCTGGAAGTAGGAATGGGATTTGGGGTTTTGCAAGGATGCTCTGGTAGCCAGGCAGACCTGGGAGCAAAGGGACACAGCTGGAGCAGGACAGGCACGGAGCTGAGGTTGGTGCTGACACCAGAGGGTGGTGTGGGCTCATGCATCAGCAGCACCAAACCCTCTGAGCAGCTCAGGCCTGGGATCTGGCTCAAGGACTGGCCATTTGTGGTGACCTGTTGGATCTGCAGCTTCACAGGCAGGGGCAAAGGCTGCTGACCACTCATCTGGGAGCTGCTCCCACATTCAGTGGGGACAGGCAGCAGCTTGTCACATCGCAGCTGTATCTTCAATATCCAGGACCCCAATACTGGGCTCCAGGCATTCAACTGTGTCCTGCTCCGTGGTGGGGGCACAACTTTTGGGGACCCAAGGGGGTCACTGACAAACACCCTGCGCTGCTTTGCACCAGGGGCTCAGGCTCCCCACAGGCAGGCAGATGCAGTGAGATGGGGGCTGTTTCCTTCATCACCCAGGCCATCACCAACCACAGGAGCTGCATCTTCACCGTAGCTAGTGTCCCCAGGGGCTGTGGCAGGCAGGGCTGGGAACAGGAAAGCCACCACTGGAGACACATGACTGCTCTGACCCGTTTGGAAGAAAAGGACTTGGAGACAGCTCTGATTTATTTTTTTTTTTTTCATAGAGATTTTTAATGTTAATTTTTTAACAGACTTGGTTTATTTTTTTGTTTTCTACAATAATTCCATGTAAAAATCCCAGTACAATATACAACAGTTTGAAGAGTTGGAATAAGAAACCCAGCTTGGGGAGACACAGAACTTCAGCTAGTTTCTAACACAGGTAGTAAGTTCCCTCCACCCTCCCCCAGATTCCCCAGCCAGGAAGGCATGTGGACAGGAATGCTTTAGAAAGGTCATCCCCAGCGCACCAAGACACTGCCTGCATTGCAGGGGGATGGTCGCTCAGACACAGCACCTTGGGAGGAGCAGTGTCCCCTCCATGGGATGGTTGGGAGTCTCCAAGGCAAAGCCTGCAGTGAAGGGAGGCTGCTGGTCCTTGTGCGTGAGTGATGTGGGATGCTCTCAGGAGGCCCTGCAGGCAGGTCCCTCTGGTTATGGGGCTCCCTTGGGATGGAGAGGAGACCTTTTCCCCCCTTGGCAGCAGCCTTGTGCCCTCGCGCAGCCATAAGGTCATTGGAAAGGGATGGCCATGGCACTGCATGCCCCAGCCCGAGGAAAGGAAAACAAAGATGATGCAAGTGTCCAAGCTTCAGGGTCCAAGGGGTCATGTCACAGATAGCTCTCTGGCCAGGAATCTGGAAATCTTTCAGGAAGCCACTTTGGCCTGCCCCATGGTTCTCAAGCAGGCTGGATAGTCCTGCTTCAACAGCTTGGAGTGGTCCTACTCTAGATACACGGGCTGGTCCTGCTTGAGCAACATAGGAAGGTTCTGCTCAAGATACATAGAGTGACCCTGCCCAAGCAGTGTGCAACGGTCCTGCTCAAGCAGCATGGGAGGGTTCTGCTGGAGCAGCAATGGGGTGGTCCTGCTTGAGGAGCATGGTCCTGCTCAAGCAGTGTGGGATGGTCCTGCCCAGGCAGGCTGATGTGATCCTGCTCAGGATGCACAGGGTGGCCTGCTTGGGCAGCACTGGATGGTCCTGCTGGAGCACCATGGAGCAAGTGGCAGGGATAGATCCTCATGTCCTGCAGCATCCCAAGCACTGCATTCAAAAGCCATCTCTGGCCTTTCTCACTCCTCTTGGAAATCCTCCAGTGCTCGAGGAGTCTCCCAGAGATGTGTGTGTTTGAGTGGATCCCAGAGAGCTCTGAGCCAAGCTCTGTGTTCCAAAATAGTTATTGCTATGCTAAATCAGGACATTGGTTCTTTATCTGGCTGAATTAAACCTTCTAAGGGCAGGGATCCTCCCACTTCCCCAGTGACCAGTTCCAGCTGCAGCAGCCTTAAGAACCGTTTCTTGGCGTGCAGTATGAATGTGCAAGCTGTGGCCATCACCTCTGCTGTGAAAGTGCCTTGAGATGTGGGGATGGGGTGGAAGGCTGATTCTCCAGCTAACCCAGCCCCACATCCCCTCCAACAGGAAGGGCCCTTCCTGCTTGCACTGGGGATGGCTGCGCTGGTGGTGGCTTTGCTGGGTTAGTGAGGGATGGGAGATAAAGCAGAGGAGAAAGCAACAGCAAGAGTCAGATGTGCTGGGGGTAAAAGAGTGCAGGCAGGAGGGAGGAGAGGATGAATGGCAGAGGTCGGTCTGGGAGAAGATGGGAGGTCAAAATGAAGTTGGGATTTGAAGGAGAATGAAAGCACAGTAAGAGAGGGAGGTGTGAGGAGGGGAGGATGGTTGGGGTAAGGCAGGGTGGCTGGAAAGGAAATCTGTGAGGTAGGTGGGGCACCTGGAGGATAAGGAGGGATGGGGAGACTTGAGAGGTGGAGGAGTACGAGGGAGAGTGAATGCCAAGAGATGGGGAGAAAGCCTGAGGTTGAGTATGAGGACAGGGCAAGAGGTGAAAGAGCAGGAAAAAGGAGGGGCAACAACGGGAGGTGGAGGTTCACAGGAAGGAGAGACTGAGGCAGAGGAAGAAGAGGTATGAGATGGAGGATGAGAGAGAAGGGGTGAAATATGGTGGGAAGTGGAGGACAATAAAGAAGAAAAGAGGCTGGAGGAGGACAAGGACTGGGCAGACACAAGTGGAGAATAAGGAAGAGCAGGAAAATAGTGGGCAGTATTGGGGCATGAGGAAGGATGGGGAACAATGGGAGGTGGAAGGGGATGAAGAAGATGGGCAAGGGCATGTGGGGTCCCTGTGCAGGCTGGGGTGAGCAGCTGGGCAGGATGGGACGTGACAGGGGAGGCATGAGCAACACCAGCATCACAGGAACAATGCAGAGCCAAGTGGTGTGGTGACAGCCCCAGTAGTGAGGCCATGGAGGGCCCACAGATCCCCCATGAGGTCCCAAAGAGACCATCTGGGGTCAGCACATGGAGATGGTGTTGGGGAGATGGGTGGGTGAGAGCAGGATGGGACCCCATGCGTGGCTGGGCAGCTGACAGGGTCTAGATCCTGTCCCTCTGTGACAGGATGAGGGGTGATGGTTTTAAACTAAAAGAGGGAGATTCAGGCTGCACAGAATGAAGACACTGTGCCCAGTGAGAGGTGAAACACTGGCACAGGCTGCCCAGAGAGGTGGTGGATGCCCCATCCCTGCAGACATTCCAGGCCAGGCTGGATGAGGTTCTGGGCACTCTGACCCAGGTGAAGATGGCCCTGCTCATCGCAGGGGGCTGGAGCAGATGAGCTTTGAAGGTCCCCTCCAACCCAACCTCTTCCGATTCTCTGATCCTCCCTCCCCACACCCATGGGCGCCACAGCCCCCGCCCCAGCAGCAGCACCAGTGCCCCGGGCAGGACAGGCAGCCCTGTCCCCGCAGCATGGGAAGGCAGCACCAAGGGCAGGGCTGAGGGGTTGCAGGGCCTTTATTCATCACACGACAAGCATGGGACAGGGGGACAGGGGCCTGTCATCGGGGCAGGAGGTGCCCTTCATGCGACCTTGGCAAGAGAAAGCAGCACAGGGCAGGGGCAAGCATGGCTTTGCCCAAAGCAGTCTGGGCTATGCATTGGGGTGTGGGGGGGAACAGGGAGATGCTGTGGGGGGCTGGGGCAGCACCAGCCACCTCCAGCAACCCCTCCCCATTGCTTTTGCAGACCCATCACCAGCATGAGCTCAGCCCCCACCCCGCAGGAGACACCAGCACCACTATTTACAGAGTCAGACAGAAGCGACCAATATTACAAATCATTCAAAGGCAGTTGTAAAAATGAGAAACCACATTCCAAAAGTAGAGTCTTTAAAAAAAAAACCCAACAAACCAAACCAAACCCCCTGTTACCAATGAAAATGCTAAAAACCACCCCAAAAGGATCTATGTACAGCAGGTTGCCCGTGGCAGTGCAGGGACCCCACTTCCATGGCAGGAATGCTGCTGGTGAGGGTGGGCAGCGCCTGCCCCATGTGTCCCACAGCCGGGGGTCCCCCAGGGGCCGGTCAGGCACCCCAAGGAGCTAAAGGCCACCGGTGCTGGGCCTGCCGGCCCTGGCTGATGCTGGTGGGTCCAGAGACACAGGCAGTGAGCAGCCGGCCCGGAGATGCCGGCAGAGGCTGCGACCCGGCAGTGATGCTGCTGCGGGGCCGGAGCAGGAGGGGAGCAGTGGCTCTGAGGCCAGGCTGCAAGATGACAGCAACGTGCAGTCATCTGGAGCTGTGCACAGAGCACCGAGAGCTCTATACAGAGCCCCAGAGCAATGCACTGAGCCCTAAAGATGTATGCAGAGCCGCAGAGCACTGCGCAGGGCCCTTGGAGGCACCTACAGGCAGCTCCAGCTCCCTGAATCCCTGCCTGGCCCCTGGCAGCAGCTTGGAAATAGGTCAGGCAGCCGCCTCCAGGACTGCTGCTCTCTCCTGGGGCTGCTCTGTGTGAGCTCGGCACTGCCATGGGGGGCTCTGGCTGCTGCCCCCCTGCCTCCCCAGGTAAGGCTTTTGCTGGTGGTGACCGGGGGCCACGCTGCAGCTCCCAACCCACAATCTCTTCATGCAATTGGTGCATGCCCCAGGCAGCTCGATTCGATTCGGTGTCTGTAAAATGCACTTGGTTTTACATTGCAGGCTGTCTGGAGTCGGGCAGAGCCAAAAGGGGAGGGGAAGAGAAAAAAGAGGCGAAAAAAGAAAGAGAAATATGGATATTCAGCACTTAGAGGAGCAAATAACTACAGGCGGCCCCAGGCAGAGAGGTGGGTGCAGTGCAGGGGGGCACCACAGCCGTGGCCCCTCACAAAGGTGGCAGGAGATACGCACACATCAGTGCGCATGCACAGAGGCACACGCTGCTTCTCCCCACACTGCACATGCAGGCACCCCCATCTCTGCATCCGGATGATCCAGGGGGCCACCCAGGCCCTTGCCAGCAGTGCAGGACCTCAGCAGCCCCCCCAGAGCAGAAGGGTGGCCAGGGAGGGCCCCGCATCCAGCCCAGCCCAGACTGGGTGGCCGCAGGGACCTTCCCCGCCTCCTTCCTGCCCGGGAAGCACGTGCGGCCCGCGGCTGATGCAACCACACTGCAATCGGGCCTGGCAGCGATGTGCTGAAGTCCCCGCAGGGATGCGCTGGACCCCCCCAGGGATGCGCTGGAGCCCCCGCAGGGTGGGCAGCACTGGCAGCAGCTGCAGGGCCAGCACGGCATCGTGCCCCCATCCACTGCACCCATCCAGTGCCCCCACTGCGCTTCCCCCCAGCCCTGCCCTATTTACACAAGCAGCCCCCCCGGCTGCTCTCCCCTTTCCAGGCCCCGGCGAGCCCTTGGCATGGTGGGGTCTCAGCTGATGTTCCCAGAGGGATCAGCACTGGTGAAGACCCCCCAGTGCTGGCAGCAGCTCCACGGGAGCGCATCTCATGCAGGCGAGAGGTGAAGCAGCCACCATGGTGGACGTCACCATGCACCCCAAGGGCTACCAGCAGCCTCTGCGTCTGGCTCCACATCTGCTTCCTAAGCGTCCCCAGGGCTGAGGGGACAGTTAGGAGACAGATGTGCCCATGGTGAGGAGACAGATGTGCCCACACCGCTTCCGAGCGAGGCCCCGCAGGGCGTCAGCGCGGGCGCTGTCCCGGCAGGAGCATGGATAGCAGGCACGCTGCAGCCCCTGGCCTCACTCACTCGAGGCCCCCCGGCTTCTCCTCTGCCCTGGGGGGGTCCACAGGGTGCAGTTTGCACTTGGATGGGGAATGGCGGACGGCGGAGCGGGATGGCCGGGCAAAGCAGGAGGTGAGCGACTGGGAGCTGCAGTCACACGCCATGTCCTGCAAAGACAGATGGCACAGGGGGGTTAGAGGGGCCAGGCACCCTGTCCCCCGCCATGGTGGGGCAGCCCGGGGGGCACCCGGCCTCGTTACCTCGCTGGCTATGGCCGAGATGAGGTCGGGATCCCGCAGGGCTGCGTCCTTACCCCCCTGCCCGGGGGATGAGGGTTTGGGGTCCTCGCAGCTGCTCTGCTTGAGCACTTTCTTGTTCAAGCCACGGGGGATGCCCTCGGCCGGGTGGTGGGGGGCTGGGCCAGGGTGCTCGGCTCTCTTGCTGCTTTCCTCCCCTGGGGTCTCCTTCTTCTCCAGGGGGGCAGTGGGGCTCTGTGCCCGCCCGCACACGTTCCTGAAGAACTCCTGCACGAGGCCGTACTTGGGTGCCTCAGGCTTGGCTCGGCTGCTCTCAGGGCAGCCCGGCTTCCAGATGGACTCGGTGCTGCCTGCGTGCTCCACCACGCTGAACAAGCTGGACAAGCCATCATTGATGTTGCTGAGGACAGGGCTGTCACGGGTGGTGGTGGAGCGAGCCCAGGCAGAGCCGTTCTGCTTGCTCTGGTGCAGGTTCCAGAGGCTCCTGTCCTTAGAGGCATCCAGCTTGGAGGAAGACCTCCTCTGGAGCTTTGGAGAACCGTATTTCGGGGAGCAGCACGGCCGCTCAATCCTGGAGTGCACCTTATCCAGGGAGGAGGAGATCTGCTTGCTGCGCACGGACACGAGGGAGGAGCTGCGCGGGGACCAGCTCTTGCTGTGCATGCTGCTGCCGCGCGGCAGGTCAGTCTGCAGCCCAATGCTCACCGTCTGGGTGGTCTGGGTCCCCACGTGGGCCAGCCCCACTGTCTGGCTCGAGGTGCTCTTCACCTTCCTCTCCAGTGAGCTGGAGCGGATGGCCTGGCGCACGCAGTTGGTGATCTCCTTCATGTCATCGCTCATGTTGCCGGAGATCTCCAGGTCGTGCAGTGATGGGGGGAAGCGGGGCACTGGTGGCACTGTGCTCTCCACTGTGCCAGCATCCAGCAGCTCCCGCTGCTGCTTGGAGAAGTTGCAGAGCCACTGGCTGTAGGTGCTCTCAGCGCTGGCCGACTCCTCCGGCTCCTTCGGCTTGGCCATGGTGAACAAGAAACCAGGCTCAATCATGATCTTGCCCTCCTTGTTGTGCACCAGCGGCGCCTCCAGCCGCCGCACCACCGGTGGGCTGTAGTAGATGCGGATCCCCGTCTTGTCAGGCGCTGTGTAGCTCCTCTGCATCTGCTTCTGGGCTGGGTCGTGCCCGGAGAGGCCGTGTGCCCATGAGTAGTCCCAGGAGGAGATGCCCAGCTTCTCCTTGGCCAGGCTGTCAGGGGCAGGTTGCTCGATATTCACATATGTACAGTGGGAGGGAGGAAGGCCGGCGCTGTCCCGGATCCCATTGGGCAGCAGCTGGGCAGCTGCAGATGCCTTTTTGCCCCGGGAGTGGTCTCCCAGCCCTGACGTGGTCTTTCCAGGGAGGTAGGGAGAACAGTCGAGCAAGCTTTCAAACTCTGACATGGAGGAAACAGACTTGGTCCTGGGGGAGGAGAGAGGAGAGAGCTCACAAGGGGATGGGGCAGTGGGCTGGGGGGCAGCTGGAGGCACCCCGCTTTCCCCATAGTGGGGATCTCCTGAGCACTCAGTCCAACCCCTCATGGGAGCCCTTGGCCTCCAGGGCAGCCCTGGCCCATGGCTGCACCTCCCCCGGCTGCTGGGGCTGCCAAGCCCAGTGACAACCCCAAGCAGCCCCATCCATGGCCCAGGCACCATGCAGGCACCAGCTCACCTACCTTTTGAGGTTGGTTCCCTTGGCTTCTGCTTCAGAGATTGTCTCTTTGTCTGTGATTTTTTCATTGAGAGCCTGGGAGGACACAGAAGCAAGCTCTGGCGTCAGCAGGCACAGGACCAACGTACACAGAGGGGCTGGAGCAGGGGCTGCACCCTGCTCCTCTCCAGCACTACCACCTTCCCCCAAGCACCCAGGCCTGGCATCCCATTCCCGCTGTGCCCACATCTATTACAAATCAACTCTTCATAACCCTTGATGTTCAGCCATGCTCTCCATCCTCTTATTCCCCTCAGTTCCTGGTGCTTCCCCTTCATTTGATGTTCCTGGGGGTGTTATTTGTGGTTCACATGTCCTCCCATCTAACCACACACTTAACCATATCTAAACATACACTTGAGCCCAATGGGCATTCTGAGAGCCCTCCAACCTCTCTTGCCCACCTCTTTCCAGTTGCTGCCGTGCTTCTCCATTTCAGAGTGCTTCAATGCCCATGGGTTGGTTCCTTTCTGCAACTGGAGAATGCGTTGGTCACTCAATATGTGCAAGGTGGCCCCCTGGGAACAGCAGAGGCTGGAGGACACGTTCACGATGGGGACACACCATACCTGGTTGATTTTGTTCTGCAGGTCCTTCGCTTGCTGCTCTGCCTGCTGCTGCTCCTCCTTGAAGCGGGCCAGCAGCTCCACCTTCTCCTGGTTCCAGTTCTTCTCGCTGATCTGCAGCTGCTTGGTGAGGTCCATGACAGCGCTGTAGGACTCGGCTAGGAGATGCTGGTGCTCCTCACGCTCCCTCTTCAACGCCACCTTCCAATCCGGCAGTGCACGCTCTGTGATCCCTTTGCCTGCCTTCGACTCCAGCTGCAGGGACATGGTGGTGGCTGTTGGGGACCCATGGTGCTGGACATCCTCAGCACAGTGGCAAGGCCATGCGTTCCCAGTGCAGATCCCATGCTGCCCAAGCCAATAATGGTGTCCCCAAGGCTGTGCAGCCCTGGCTTGCAGCCATGTCCTGCCAGACGGGCTGGCAGATGGTCACCCAGTGGGACACGGACTGAATGTGCTGCCTGCTTGGCTGTGCCCTGCCTGCAGCCCTGCCTGCTGGACCCAGCTCCTGGAGCGGGGCTGGTAGAGCGGACCCCAAGCTGGCAGCCAGGAAGGACCTGGGGGGGCTGCCACTGTGGCAGCTCTGCTCTTTCAGGGGTGGCAGAGGGGAATTGAGCTCATCACTGAGTGTCTGGAGAGATCCCGCCTGGAAGGTGGAGGGGAAGGGGGCTGATGTACGGCCATGGGTTGCTGCCAGCAGTGGGAGGGAGCAAAGACACTCATCACTGCGAGGGCAAGGCTGGGGGACTGTCGGGACAGCTTCTGCAGCAGCAGATTCCCCCAGTGCTGAGGCTGCTCTCCCTCCACCTCCTGCCCTTGCTTCTGCCATAGAATCACAGAGTGGTTTGGGTTGGAAAGAACCTTAAGATCATTCCAACCCCCTACCATAGATCCCTCCTGCAGCACTCATGGGGGTGCAGAGCTCTGACCTGCGCCACGACACAGGAAAACAGGAGGGCTCTGATGCTGCTCCCTGCGGAGGGACGCTGAGCCCTGGCACCATCCCACTGGCCCCAGACAAGCCCAGAGAGGAATAAAGAGCATCCTCTGCTGCTCCAGTCAGGTTTTCCTGCCAGCCCCGTTGCCATAGAAACTCGCCTGTTGGAGCAGCTGCTAATTGAGATTCCCACAGTGCCACCCTCTTCCCAGCCCTGCCCGGATGCCAGCGCTTGGCACACAGGCACCCCCCGGCTCCTGCAGGCAAAGGGGGTGCCCGGGCCCCCCACCTGGGCGATGTGGCACTTGAGCTCAGCGCGCTCCATCTCCCAGGCAGCCTTGGCCTTGGTGAACTGCTGCTGGAGCTCGCTGGCACCGCGCCGCTCCTCCCGCAGCTCTGTGCACAGCTCCTGCAGGGTCACCTTCATCTCTGCCAGCGTCTTGATGCACTCGTTGGGCTGCAGAGGGATGGGGGGATCAGAGGGAGCTGGGGCAACCCAGTGGGGTGGGGCCCCGTTGGGAGCTGCTCCCTACGCACACGAGCCCCGGATGAGGGCCAGGGGCTGCCAGCAGCGCATGGGACCACCGCTGGGGCGACAGGCCAGCGGGCAGCATCCCCTCCCAGCCATGCACCCAAGAGGAGCAGCTAGCCCATACCCAAGCCTCAATGGGGGCTGATCCTACCCCTTTATGGGGAGCCTGCTCACCGTGTTGGGGGTCCAGGCGTCCCCAGTGCACATCTTGTTGTCTGCCTGCTGCTGTGGGGCGAGCTCCTCCTCCTCCAGCAGCAGGTACAGCTCCTTCATGCTGTTCACCTGTGGGGACACCACGGCTGCGGTGATGAGGGGACCCAACGCATGGGAAGTGGACATCAACGATCCCTGGGTGGGACACGTGGCCAGGAGGGACGCCCAACTGCATGGCCACCCCTCCACAGCAGCCCAGGTGGGAGCCCCTCACCTCCAAAAAGTCCTCGCCCTCACTGTGCACCATCTTGCCCTGGCGCCAGCGCTTGAGGAACCACTTGAGTTTCATGAAGAGCAGGAGGAAGCTCTGCCTGAACTGCTGCGACTCCTGCACCAGCAGGTTCTTCTCCTGGCTCCAGAACTTCTGCTCCAGCCGCCTCTGCAGGTTCAGGCTCTGCAGCTCGAACTCCCGCCGCAGCAGTGCTTTCTGGTGGTCCTCCTTCAGCTGCAGAGAGACACGTGGGCTCTGAGACAGGGGCTGGCACAGCAGTGTGGAGCCTCTGCACCAGGGTGCAGGCTGAGCCTGGTGCCAGCCTCACATCTAACACCCCCGGGGAGCTGCACTGCCCTGGCAGCATGCTGGGGACATCAGCAACATCGAGGTATTTGCCATGGTTGCAAGAACGAGTGTGCACAGACCCTGTGCCCCTTAAAGATGGGATGGAACAGCCCTGGAAAGGACTTCGGGGTACTGGGTGATGAGAAGGGTCTGTAGGGACAGAACAAGGGGAATGGCTTTAACTGCCAGAGGGGAGACTGAGATGAGCTCTTGGGCAGAAGCTGTTCCCTGTGAGGGTGC
>JANRGW010038918.1:0-55755 GCA_024733675.1 Psilopsiagon aymara
CTAATTTTGGAATTCTTCTTCTAAAATGGATGATCCATAATGACTCTGGTTTTGATTCAATTGTCTTGCCGGTCTCAGTACTAGACATAGTCCAAAAACTATATTCAAAAAGCTTCTTTCTTGGCTACAATTTTGCTCTTTGACATAGCCATAACATTTTGCAGAGACTTTCTTCACTGCTTCCAGTAGAACCAGTTGAGGCTCTAAGGGAAACCTGAATCATTTCTTATCAACTCATCTGTTCTGCTTCACAGTGATATGCATGCATACAAACCTGTACAGACACATGTATCAACCTAATAAATACAGTCTAGCCTATCATAAGGTTGTGAAAGTAATTCTATCACTCTTTGTGAGGACATGTCTATCAAAGTGAAATACACATAATTGAATCTAATATACAATGAATTAAATCTTGAAAAACAACTTCAAGGAGACATTGTAAGCACAGGGCACTGCCATTTAAATTGCTTTAAAAAACACTCAGCATGTTAAAAGACAGCAATCTGACATTAAGAAAAGGCAGGCAAATATCGTATATTAGCTTTTACTAAGTACAGTAAAGAACCCATCACCATTCTCTTCCTGAGGAAGTGTTTGCACTTAAAGAGATATTTGGTGTTAGAACTGCTGACTGAAAGAAAGATATGCAAGCCATATAGACAATTCAAAGAAAAGGAAACTGCATGGGATGTGAAGACAGCAGCAAAAGAAATGAACAGTAAAAGGTAACTATGGTGTGAGCTGTAACAAATTCAGAAATAAGGAACACGCTTTTTACAGTTTTCTATACCAAAACTTCTTAGTATAGCAACAAAGACCTGTATTTGAATGTAAGTTTATTTACACTATTTTAATGAGACCTCAATAAGTAAGCCCGTTTCTGAGAGCATCAAGTATTCTTCAACATGAATCCTCTAAATTGAAATGTGCAAAATAGCATCTTTTGTACCTAAAAATATTAAAGCTTTCCATTTTCTTGTGTATATTTTTAATTTGCTGTGATATGAAAGCACAGTGAACTGTAGTAGAATCTGCCACCGTGTAAAATAGCCACCACTAATCCAGTAGATCATGCAGCCACGTGAACAGTGACAAGGTGTCAATATACTTCATTAATATGCTTGAATTACAATACTACAGAGATTGATGACACACTGATGCAAGACCATGAACACTAACACTTAAATCCAATGGAATTCAGCCTGAATTAGATTTGTTAGCTGTCAGGCATTGTTACATAGCATTATTTTCACCCTTCCCCCGCATTATCAAACCAGTGCAGAGATGCACACAGGCATAAAAATCACCTGAGATGTTCATGTCAATACACACTACATGTATTGAGCAGCCTTATGGAAAGAATGCCCTACTAGGTAAAAGTTTGCCTTGCAAGCTAGTGGCTCACATTTGCCCATGATATTTCAATCGATAAACACAGATTAGCTTAGAGAAGTATCAATTTTTCAAGCTTGATTGCTTTTGTTACAGTGGTAAGACAGATACCCTTATTGTGAGAAATCAGTAGTTTTCTTTTTTTTTACTAAATTGTTTAGACTGTCAAATAGTCTTTTTAAAACACTCCCCAACAACCTTAAAAGAAGTTGAATGAGTTAATTGAAACATTCCATCTAAGCCAGGTTTAAATTAAAATATTGTATCAAAGGCAGTTTAACTTTTCTAAATTGAAGCATTGTGTCAGTTTTTAACTTTTTTAAGCACAGTACTATTGCACCTACATTTCTCCCTACCCAGTATTAAAACTATATTGCCCACAGATTGCGTGTACACTGTCGCTACTAATACCACAGAATCACATAGGTTAGAAATAACTCCCAGAGGTTTTCTTTTCCATACTTTTGCTCAAAGCAGGTCGAAGTACACAAGGCAATTCAGAGCCTCGTGCAGCCCAGTTCTGAGCATCGGAGGATTCTGTCCACAGTCTCTCTATGCAACCTGCAGCAGTTTCACCATTCACAGGGCGATTTCTTTTTTTCTTGTTTCTAATTGAAATTTTCCATGTTGCAACTTGCCCACATGGGTTCTTGTCTTTTCAGTGTGCACCGATATGCAGAGTTTGGCTCCACCTGCTCTGTACCCTTCTGTCAAGTAGTTGAAGACCGCACTAAATTTCACCTTAGCTTCTCTTCTTGAGGCTGGACAAACCCACTTCTTTCAGTCCATCTCTGCTGGACTCATGCCAGTACAGCACTGTTTTTCCCGTACTGGAGAACCAAGACTGCACACAATGCTCCAGATGTGGTCTCCCAAGGGATGCACGGAGAAAACAATCATTTCCTCTGACTTTCTGGCTACACTTCTGCAACAGTCTGCTATGCAGTTGGCTGCCTTTGCCACAAGAGTACACTGCTGACAAATATAAACGTGAAGTTATTGTCCATAAACACATGTTATCTCACATGGGCACTTTTAAATGAAAGCACTCAAAAACAGAGTCCTCGTCATAAATGTGGAGGTATATTGGGCCCTTTACCACTCAGCACTCAACATATTTGTGAAATTAATGGAAGGAACTGTCACCATCTACCTTGCATATAGAAAGTCCTGCTCTCCCACTCCTGCGCCTCAAAGAAAGACTGGAAGTGGAAAGTTGTACAAAGGTAACAGATGGCAAAACTTTGAGGCAAAGAATGTTCCTAAGAATCAATCTCACCATTCCATTCCAACCAACACTGTAACACAACTAACAAATACAGCCTCCTCCCAGGGAAGTTACGTAATATTTACTTTCTGCAATTACCACCATCATCAGGGACTGTAGCAATAGGGCAAGAGGGATTGGGTTTAAACTTAAACCAGAGAAGTTCAGGTTAGATATAAGGAAGAAGTTCTTCACTGTGAGGGTGGTGAGGCACTGGAACAGGCTGCCCAAAGAAGCAGGAAATGCTTCATCCCTAGCAGTGTTCAAGGCCAGGCTGGACAGACCCCTGAGCGACATGGCGTAGTATGAGGCATCCCTGCTCACGGCAGGGAGGTTGGAACTGGATGACCTTAAGGTCCTTTCCAACAAAAACCTTTCTATGATTCTATGTTATTCTATGATCACGGCTCCCTACCAATGTGTTTAAGGAATGCGGTGTCAGAAATAAGCAAAAAAAAAAGCCACCAAAACCCCAACCAAACTAGAACCTAGGGAAAAAAAAAAACCAAAACAAACCAAAAAAAACCACCAACCAAAAAAGACAGAGGAAAACAGAAGGAAAACCACAAAATAAACAGCACACAAGATGGAAAGAGTTTGTGAAAAACAGGTTCAGATTCTTATGCAGAGTTAAGAACTTGCTCCACATTCATTTATACATTTTTGCGTCTTAATATTACACACTAATGCCTAACAAGTCAAAATCTTAAAAAAATCCAACAAAACAACCAAAACCCCAACAACAATCCATCATCACAACCAAAACAAAAAACCTCTAAAAGCAGAAGGTGTTTATGATCTTCTAACTCAGTAACATGCTACCTTGAGTTACAACGCTATCAATATAGCACAAGTGGATTCCAAAGAAAACCCCCAAAATTCTTAGTATACTCCTAAGTCATTTCTTTACTCCCTGGCAGCAAATACAAACCATCAATGTCTATCCTTCCATTTTTCAGTGACTTTATTATTATTATTGCCTTCTCTTTTCCTCCTGATGAGTCCTTTCTCTTTTGTCTATTATTTCTCCCTCTCAACAATTCTTTCATGGCCCCAAAATTACTCTCATGGAGCAAGGGAAGCCATACTCCACTAGACAGAAAAGTGTTCTAGCATCAGTACTTAAGACAAGGCTCAGAGAAAGACTACAATATGGACAGAACTTCTTCAAGAGATATCAAATCATTTTAGTAAAAATACACTAACTTCAAATGCAGCATTGATATAACCTGCCAAAATCTTAATGCAGCTATACACAAGCTGAATATTACAGAAGACACTGCTCATACTTGGTTGGAGGCCTAGGAAAAATAAACTAGCAATGGCATTATCAGATTTAAAGTTTGAAGTAAGATTTGTGATTTACTTTGTAAATCAAACTAGGTACTGTTTGCTATAATTAACAACAAAAGTCATCAGCCGTTTTCTTTTACGCTGCTGAACCTGGGACTAAGTCAAAAGGACTTGGACGGCACAAATGAAATCCTCAAAGACCATTACTGTACAAAAGAATACGATCTCGAAAAAAAATAAACTGGACATGGAATATACAATGATTGTCATTCAGTTACCATGCTCTTTCTCATAAAGCGTAAAAGAAGCACTTTATGTACGCATGGGTTGTATATTCAACTTAGAAAAACAGCCTTTTGTTTATACTGTAGCAGTTCTGCAGCATGGTTTTAAAATCTTGGCTATATGAAAAATGTATAGTTTTTTATATCACTTTATACACCTGAATTGCAAGTCTTTGCTCATTTTGTAGCAAACTACTTGCTAAATTTGCACTAATTAAAACAAAACTGATGTGTTGTTACTTTATTTCCTTTGTATGCTTTTTGATTCAGAATTTATGTTTTGTTAAAGAAATTCTCATTCTTAAAAAAAAAATAATCCAAATACAAATAGCAATGGCTTAGCATTAGTACAGACCTTCTATTATTTCCAATATTTATTATTGCAACTGAACACCCGTAGGAAGTACTAAAGATTAGAAATGCATGCAATCAAGTTAAATTTGCAATATAAGATCTTGCTTTAAAGCTTCTACAACGTATAAACCAGAAAGGATCTTACAAAGCACACAAACATATAAAAGGTTGACAAAAAAAGTCTGTCTGCTTAGAATTTGCTAAATTGCTTGCTCTTACCTTCTGTGCTTAATCCAGGACTTGAAGTGAATTTTGCTACATCGACAATCTTTACAGCAAACTGTTGCCCTGTTTCCCTGTTGATACATCGCCGCACAACACTGAATGGACCCCTGGAACACACAGAAACAGAAAATAGCAATATATGACCCATTCTCTTCTATGTGTTGAGCTACAGTTCTGTTACTCCTGAACAAAGTTTAGATTCCAACATTCAAGTGTAGTAGTTCCACGGAAGCTATATTAAAGACATACTCTCTTACCCTGACACTTTAGAAAGCCTGCTCTCTTAGAAACCTTGTGTAGCATACTGACATTATTATTAAAAGTGCACTTTATTTTGACACATAATCCAAATAGGGGAGGGGATGGGGGGGAACTCAAAACCGAACAAAAGAAGAAAAAAAACCCAAACCGAGTAACATCTCCAGAGAAGAGGCTAAGGTTTCAAAATTGCTATTTCAAACAACTGAAAGGGTATTCCTTCTAAACAATGACAAGAGAATTGTTGAGCCATTCTGTTTGGTTTCATTTGTTTGTTTTACACAAACTAGGTTTATTCTGAGCTTATCTGACATCACCGACTAGATACAGCCTCCATAACAATACTTCAAAATTCCACAAAAACTTACAACCTCTTATCTATGGCACTTAATGAATCCTGACAGCTACAGATAAAAAGACTTACTAAAATTAGTTCAGACAGCTGTTAGTACAGCACTCAAGTAAAAAATTATGAATGAAATAACATTTGCCAAAACATGAGTTAGAACAATGTCAGCCTTTTAAAAAACATGAACACCTATACATTTTTTAAAGCTTCCTTTAGAAGATTATTTAAGCTCTTGGTGCCTTGCCTAAAATACGGACATTTCCTTCCAATATTAAAGAACAAACAATACAATCAGATAACTATGGTCAAGCTTTCAAGCATAAAAAAATTAATAGGCCATGAAAACAGAACAGGATTGCTTCAAGACTGCAATAGTTGCAGCAAATCAAACCTTTTTTACTGCTACTTATTTAATGACTGACAAGATAGTTCTGAAGAAATCCATTCTGCAGTCTTCTCAGAAAGATGTAAGGAAAAATTTGAGGATGGAAAGAGCCTTAGTTCAGAAGTTTATTAAGTTAACATTCACCTGCTGAGTGAAATGAATGCTTAAATATAGCTTAAAAGACAAATTCTTCTATTTAAGCAGTGAACAGGAAGTTAGCTTACACGTTTCTGAGCAATAAGATTACAAAGCAACACAATTCTTGAAATAAAAGATTCCCTGCAAAGGGAAAAATGTCCCCCTGAGGGCACTTACAAACCTTTATTGACTGGCTTTTGGTATTCCTTTATATACCAGATAATACAAATACGTAACTCAGCACACTACCAAACCTGTACTCCCATAGCTAAAAACCAATTCCTGTATTCCTTAAATAACAGACTTGCAAAGATTCCTTTAAATTGCATCATCTCTGACACAAAACGTGAACACCAAAACCAGTCAATGCATCACAGTCGAAGCATTCACAAACAAGGAAAATATTACTAGCACAGCTATGTACGTAAATTATGCTGTTGCGCTCAAACAGAACAAACTATACAAGAAAACACATGGTTTTTTCCTCTTCCCTTGCTCCTAACATGCACTGAAATCCCCCCTGAATCCACACTCCACTGTTATTCAGTATCTGGCCTTTTACCAACAGCTATCACAGATATTTCAAGAAAAATGTCCAGTTAATACTCTAATACTTAGGAATTCACTTACACCTGTAAATGCAAAATGCTCAACTGACTTCGTTTGGCACTAGAAAGACTACAGCTATTGACTTGCAATCCTCCCCTTCACATTTCAAAAAGTAATCATTTATTAAAAAGTCCCATTTTACATAGATCAGTGTCACCTTCTTATCCCAAGTCTGTTGACTCTTTAAGCATCTGTCAAAGTAAAATTGCTTTAAAATAGTCTAAACACATTTACATTATGGTAATTTGGAAATAAATTACTAGAAAGTAAATGTGTTTCATTACAATCATTCTTTTCTTTTCATTCTCATAATTTTTTCCCCACACAAAGCCTTTCTGAAGACATTAAATAACACTTCTAACATAATCTGATAGAGAATGGTAGATCACTAGAATATAGGGATACCTTTCAAGACCATATCCTTACTTATAGGTAGACCCCTGACTTTTACTCATTCACTTAAACTCTATGAATATAACTATGTTTTGCTGTTGACCAAGCTACTTCTAGATTTCCCAGTTGCCTCAAGTCTGGGCTGGACAGCCTTCCCAGCCACCTGAATATGCATACATACTTACAGCAGATAAGCAGAGATAGTCGGAGGAACCGCAAACCAAAAAAGAGCATATGAGCTGCAGCTCCAAGAGAGATCACACTTGTGGTCAACCCCTCCCTTCTCTCTCTTAATCATTACCTCTTTTTTCTTTGCATTATATATTAACATTTCATATTAACCCTAATCTGAGGGATCTGCTTCCTGCATATTAAGTCTGGGACAAAAAAATTTAAGCATCTTATTCAGTTCCATAAGAGAGAGAGGGTACAAGAGACATCTGTATAGTCTCAACCTTTATGGCATACTGAAACTTAGCTATAGTTTTAACAGTGCCTTCTCTACTTAGATTGAGGAATGCAAAGACTTGTTAAGTAAATCAAAAGTGTTTCAAAGCATAGAAAGTAAGAATTCAGTGACACCCACAATAAACTGATTTTATTATCAAAATACACCAATTTAGAGTTTCATATAGAAACGAAAAGATTTTTAAACATAACCTGAACATTCAGCTATTTACAAGCCTTAGACTTCCAACTTTCTCAAAAAAGCTCTCTCTTATTAAAGCCATAGACAGTCTCAAAATCAATGACAACAGCAGCACAATAAAGGCTTGAATTTTCCAAGGGCAAGACTTCTGAGGAGTGGTTGATGTCACTTGGCTTGTTCAGCCTGGAGTAGAGAAGGCTGATGGGTGACCTGACCACAGTCTTCCTCAAGTAGGGTGGTGGAGAGGGAAGTAGTCTGGTGACCAGTGATAGGACTTGAGCAAATGGAATGAAGCTGCATCAGGAGAGGTTCAGTCTGGACATTAGGGAAATATTTATTAAGAAAATATTTATTAGCACAAAAAATATTTATTACCCTTCACTGAGAGGGTATTCAGTGACAGGAACAGATTTCCCCAGGGACTCTGTTGGTTGCAGCACCAACCTTGTCAACGTTCAAAGAACCTCTGGATAATGCTCTTAGTCGTATGATTTAGTTTTAGGTAGTCCTGTGAGGAGAAGGGAGTTTGACTTGATGGTCCCACTGGGAGAGGACCCATAAAGGATCCTTATGGACCCCTTTCAACTAGAGATATTCTGTCATTCTGTGATTTTAAAACACTCATGACAGGTGCAACCATCAATTAAAGCAGACACCATTGCCTCCACATGCTAAGTAGCAGAAAAGAACTTTTAAATAAATAGTTTGTGGTTAGGGTTTTTTACTTTTCCCTCACAGCTGCAATGACACACAGTAATTTTACAAATAAAGTTTTAATAGCCCATGGCGATACTATCTAATCTGAGTCGGGAAACAAAAGTCTATGCTTCCTAATACAGTATTTTCAGACCTTATTTGGAAATTAAATAACAGAAGTCTTTCAGGCCACCCTCAGTCTCAGCAGTAAAATCACATGCTTTCCAGTCAAGAAAAGGACTACAGTATTTCATCTCTCTAATAAGACAAGGAGCTACTCAACAGTTGTGTCTGCCACTGGGGAAACATATATCATATCGTCTCTAAATGACAATTTCTATAGCCCATTTTACTAACCCCACAGCTCAAATTATACAGCTTTAAAACACTGAGGTAACGTAGACAGGGGAAGAGACAATTGTAACAATAGACACAGACCTTAAAAGCTGTTATAGACAGATCAGACTGATTATTTCTTTATTTATTAAAACAGAGGAACCAAGTTAAGCTGCATAGTAAGACTTCACCTTGTAAGGCATATAAACTAGAACCATGAAGTCATGTGGTTTATATTTTGTTTCTCTCTGTTCTACCCTTGACAAACATTCCTGCTGATACACACAAATCTTTGGTTTCAGACCTATCCTCCTGCCTCCCCACAAGCTTTCAAAATCTTTCACTGCAGTTTACATGCACACAACAGACTACAGTAGCTCAAAACATGAGAATCATTAAAAAAATTCAAGTGTCATTTAAAAATGCAAATTCTTTTTTCCACTGATATTTTGTCAACACAGGTAGAGCACATTCTAACACCTACAATGCTTTGAGTCCCACCTGCAATGTATTTGCTTAAACTGAAGTTGAAATGCATGCTGATTTTGGCTGTCTACTGCAACCAGAAATTTAAGTATAACACCACATTACTAAGAAAGTCGTTGATTACAGGTACGCCATAAAAAAGTGGACAGATATGCTGAAGAGGTGCCTTATAGCCACTTCTTTTCACGCTCACAAAATTTGAATAAGCAAGGCAGGTCATGATATAACCTTAACTTTATTGAAACTATTTTCTGGTGATTAGCTTTACTGTCTAGCACAGAACAATTAATTCTATATCAGCTAGATGCCAACTTGAAGAAAATCATCATATTACTCCCTCCTTCAGAAGTATATCACTTAAAGAATAAAATCCTAAAAATTTGAGAACATCAAAGCCCTTTTTCACTTCAAATTATTTTACTTAATGAATGTCATTAGGACTTCAAGGATAAGTACAGTAAACCGATATTTTGCAAACTTCATTTTTTTATAGTAGAATCTGCCTGTCTTGCACTCCAAACCATGTTTGGACAGAGCCTTGGGTGGCATGGTTTAGTGTGAGGTGGCCCTGCCCATGGCAGGGGGGTTGGAACTGGATGACCTTAAGGTCCTTTCCAACCCTAACTATTCTATGATTCTATGTTGGAATTCATGAACGAGAACTGGTTTTGATTAAAATATACCTTGCTGATTCTTAATAAGGACAAATACTTGCAACCAGTAGTAACAGCCTCTCCCCTTCCCATATCTGGAATGAACTGATCTGTGGGAATGGAGTTCCTGCTAAAGGATACTATAAAGACACATTCTGAAGCTTATGCTTCAGAACCCCAAAATTTAAGATTCTAAGTAATTCATACGTCAGATGACCAAGAATTTACTCAACATCTCTCCCAAACAAATTAGAATTTTTTGAGTAACTCAGTATAAACCAATGCATTTTGGATCTCAAATTCAGTTTCATCAAGATAAAAAAAAACAAAACCAAAAAAACCCACCAAAATCAAACAAAAAAACAAAACCAAACACATAAAAAAGAAACAAACATTTTGTCAATAAAACCAACAACACTGAACAACATCTCCTCCAATGAACAGAGTGCACCTTTAAAAATGACTTTCTATTTAGAAGTAAAAGGCCTTTGATTCTCCTTTTCTTTAAGAAAATGAATTAAGAACTTGAAACGTGACTAAGAACTTGAAACATGCAACACAGGTCTTAAAGTAACCATTATTCAAGATTTTAAACGGAAGATCAATATTTCCTTAAAGGGATTATGTCATCTTGTTGCATGAAGATACTATAAATGAATACAATGTCTATCGCATAAGAAAAGACACATATACAGAGATTATTTTTCTTTTCCTATTTAAAGGCTATGCATCTGCTTACCTAAGTGGCAGACAACACTGCTATTGTCCTAATGCGCTTAATACTCCCAAAACAACTTTATTCAAATTGATAAAAATTGTTGGGAGAAAAGCAAATTGCTTCCACATTTTAAAGAGATAGATCTCTTCCCTCTTCACTCACTCATGTCATTTATAATATATAATTGTTCTTTAATTTTCCCTTTGATTGAAGTGAACCTCTTTTGAAAATTAAGCATTTCCAAGATCAATTAAACCTGCAATTAGTCATTACATTAGCTCATTTGCACATGGACCTGCAGCTTAAAACAGTGACTGAACCTCTCTGTGAATTAGCATATTGGACTAGAGGGCATCCGCATTTAAAAAGAGATCACGCCATTGTTGGGTAGACATTTTCTGGTTTATTCTCAAAGGAAAATTTTAAATACTGCATTATTACGACTGTGGCAGAGAAGAATATTTGGTTTGAAGATCTGATACTTCTTTAGAAAATCTGATACTTTTAGAAGATCTGATACTTCGTAAGAAAATCAGATATACCAGAACAAGTCACAAAACTGAGTTCCCAGGAAACAACATTACTACCACAAGTGTGCTTCAACAGGTCATGTTGTGCAAACCAAGTCGTGTTTAACTCAATTTCAGGGCAAAACTGACAGAGAACAAAGCACAAGAAAGTAGCCCTATATATATATATATAAATAAAATATACCAGATATAAAATAAATATTATACTATTATATATTCTATTAATACATAATTAATGCACAGAATATTATATTTAGTGTGTATATACGTACTTTCTAATATTAATCCAAGTACTGAATTATAGTGCTTACATAATATTTGAGTAGAATATAGATTTTCTTTTGTAATGACTTTGTAAGTAACAACTGGAGAAAGACTACTGAGTAAATTGGTAAGATTTGAAACATTTAAAACCAGTGAAACTAATGCGAATAAAAGGTTGGAAATGGCAGGTATTTTTAAATAACAGCATTTAAAGAATTTAAAAATATTAGCCAAGTGATAAAACCTGTTCCATAAACTACTGTTACAGCTAAAAAATATTTAACTACTGTCTGTTTTAAAGGCTTAAGCAAGCTTTTATGCATAGGAACAAAAGAACCATCAGGGAAAACACTTGTCAAAAATCCTAGACCAAAATCCTTACACTTCATTTATTCAACATGGAAATACTTGGGGGGGGGGGGAAGGTGACAATGGGAAAACATGCCTTAAAAAACATAGTCATAACAATGCAGTACACTATAGGAGCTAATGAGACATCTGGAGTGACCTTAGCACTCATGGTCTTTCGACTGTAGGCCTCATTGCAACTCCAGTCAGAAGCAGTGGCTGCTAGTGTGGACCAGACATCCAGTCATGGTCCTCCTTCCAACAGGCTGCCTCACCGGCAGCATTCCCCTCCTTGCAGTATTATCAGAACCCACTTTTTCAGCACTCCTCAAAGCCTTATCTGACTGAAACACTCTCCAAGAAAGCTTTAGGGTATGCTTGGAATTTGTGCAACATACTGAGAAAATACTTGCTTTCAATTTTAAGAGTTTATCCTAGAATTCAGAAGCTTGTTTACATTTTTTTGTAACTATAAAAGCAAGCACTCACAAAAAGGGATCTCTTCTGCTGTCCTGCCTTTCCTATCTCTAACCTGCAAGAGGGATAAGCTATCCAGCTATCCTTAACTGATCTGTAATAACCTCTATCAACAGAAATGGTAAGTTGTGGCCTGATTTTTCTTATCAAGCAAAAAAGCAAGAATGTGTTTATCATTCTACATTTTAATATACGAGGTATATTACCAAATCTCTTAGGCATATATATGCTATAAACAGATGCTGTTACGTAAAAATATCTTTAATTTACCTTTAGTTTGTAAACAACTCATTTTATGTTGACTGACTGCGATATTGAGGGGATGGGAAAGGAAGAGCATTGAGACAAGATACTTACTAAATTCTCTATTCTATTACCATGAAATAAAAACTTCAGCACCAGTCAAACCCAACATTCTTCACATGCAAGCTATTTAGAAAGTATTTTCATGTTCACCCTTAATTTTCAGAATTTCAGAATTATCTGTTAACCCTGACCTTATCCTTGTGAACTCTACCATCTTATTTACAGACTCATGGAAGAACTTAGGTTGAAGGGTACTTCTAAAGGGACATGCTTAATAAATTTTTGCAGGACATTCACTTCTGCTATCATAAACCGATACTGCCATATTACCTAATTTTCTGAATATAACCACTTACAAATAATTTTTCACCTCAGCACACAGGTAAGCAAATTCTGCTTTCAATAAATATCGTAGTAATAGACTTCACAGCCTTAAAAAAGTTGGTCCCAAAGCTGCAGCCATAGCAAATATAGTAATAGCAAGGGTACTCTTCCCCTGGTTCACCTTCAGATAGGTGAGAATTTACGTCTTATGCAAGAAGTGATTTTGCACAGGTGGAGACCGGTAATCAAAGCACAAAACCTACTTCTTGAACAGGAGACGGAAGCTTTGTTCACTGATACATTCCCACTGGAAATACTTCAATAAAATTATGGAATCAAAATCCACAGAATTTTATTTTTATTCTGCAACACTTCACAGAAAAATACAACACACCAGCAGCTGAATCAAGAGCACCAGTTCAAGTGTTCAGAAAAAATTATGCTGTTCTCCTAACAGATGCTTTAATACCTGAAGAAATCTTTTGCCCCTTTCTGGTTTTTTGTGAAGAAAGACCTACTGGACAAAATTGTCAGGCATTAAAGGAAACCTCAAAAAAAAAAAGAATTGTAAAACTGCATTAGGTATGAAATCATTCAACAGCGAGAAGAAAAGCAGCAAGAATGAGCAAATGTGTTAAAAAAAGTACTGCAATCACAGGAACAAAAGGGAATATATTAAAAATAACAGCTTTGCCTCCAAAAGAAAAGCGTATCTTCAGTCTTGTCAGCTAGAAACAGTGATCATTACTTTTCTCTTTCCCCATTCAGGGAACCTTTTTATCCCATTCACACCTTAACACAGTCTTGTTCCATCTTAGGCTGTGCCTTCACCAGCATTTCTTCAGCACACTGGCCAAACCAGCAACCCTTCCAGATGATCTTAAGGTCTTTTAAAACCCTAACTATTCTATGATTCTGTATTATGTTGCTCTGAAACAGCTTTGGCATGGTTATATTGAACCAAATCAAAGCAGCAGCAAAACCCACCCAAATATTCCACACAAACAGCTCCTCCCACTTTTTAATCAGTTACTTTTCATCTAGAGCAGTTGCTTGAATTTGCTTAAAGCAAATCTATTCAAAAGAGCTCTGTCAAGACACTCAAAACCAGGAACAAACAGCTAGGACACAGACTGAGCTTAAACAGTACTGCTGCTAAAAGTGAATCTAGTCTCAGACCACAAAGATTTTTCATATGGTTCACATTTAGTTTGCTACCACTACACAATAGTTAAGCCTTAAACTTGAAAGATAGCAATGGCCAAAGCCCCCAGTGTTTTTAAAATACACACATATACTAGAAATCAGTATCTCCCACAAAACGATACCTGAATCTAACCAGAATATCCTTTGGTAAGCAGTTCAACCAAAATTGCTTCTTGCATCACTCAATATTGAAATTTTGCTTTTAAAATAAATAAATATATGACTCTCAGTTCAGTTTGCCTGTCACTTAAAATCATAGCCTAAAGGGTATTTCTGCGTGCATATCAATTCACAAGACCCTTCGGAACGCAGAAAGAAAACCAGAGGGTATCGAGGCTACCTCATCGAGAGGCACCGATTTTCTAAGTGAGAAAGTCTGCCACTGTAGTCCTGATCCATAAAATTATATTATCCAAAGAATCTTAATCCAGACAGACAGCTTCCTGTACTTCTTACAGGAGTTTGGCCTCTGAACTGCCAAACACATTCACACATTAGGAAACCGAAAACTATCCTGAAAAGAAGGTCTGCTTTGTGTATTTCAAAAGTATGCAGATTAGTATTAAATTTCATAAATTCTCATCGAGATCATGTATGAAGTGAAGAAAAACATAAATACTTGAGGTTTTCTTTTAAAGATGTTGGAAGACTTCCAATATCTCAGAAGCAGAATTTATTACTCAAATCATCACCCTTTAGGGCGATTCATAACATTTTAAATTACGGAAGGATTATGGTATTTGTTAAGAACATTCAGCCAAATATTGGGAAAAAAAGTTCCTGGTTATGGTATTTATAAAAGGTTGTTGAATTCTTTCTCCAGGGGAGAAATGAATTAATTCTAACCTCTTGAAATCTGCAGCTTGCAACTATGTATGGGAATGAAAAATCTGACATGACGTCTATCTAGATCATTTAAGGTTCTGAACAGTAGTTCTTTGTATTATCATATATTTAATGCATGTAAACTAGTGCTTAAAGTCAGGGTGTGTTTTCATTGTGGGGTTTTATTTGGTTTTAAAGTAGAGATTGCATTTCATCAGACTAGATATCTCTACAAGAAAAACATTTTTCTATACCATTTGTACTAGTTCAGCCTTTTTTTAAACTTCAAGCAATTACGTTTTAGTAATTTATTTAGAAACATCTCCCTTGCTAACCTCAAAAAACTAAAGGTATCTTGGAAGCAGCTACAAGAATAATCTTTAAAGTTAAACAGAGCTATTCACCTTACTAAATATTTGGAAGGTATATTGTTATAGAGGTTTAGTAGGAAAATTAACCACTCCTGTTTGTAAAAGCATCAAATACCATAAGTATCTAAACATGAAATACCAGCTTCCTTTAAAATGTCTGTTCGTGAATTTTAAATTCAACTCTTGTCTTTATGTGCCAATTTAAAGTTCAAGGTCTCTCCTTAGCCTGATCTTATCTTCAGAAAGACCCTATCACAAAAACACCCCATATTAACTACAGGACAATTATTTCAATTGGAAATATAATCATCTACAACTCAATTATTAATACACATACAACATATGGTATTGTATTACAATTTCACAATTTCTTCACTGAAAAACCCTCCATTATTTTTCTAATAGCCAAACATTTAACAATGTTAACAACCTGAAACTAAAAGTAAACCCTTTACTTAAAAGGTATGCTGAATATTTTTTCTTTTTTTTTTTGCATTTCATAAAAGAAAAAGCTGCCTAGATAATTTCCCAGTCAGCTCCGAGACACAGTCATACTAAAGGCTGTGCCAGTACACATGTGAAGATAGCGCGGGGTGCCAGCAACCTGCCAGGAGAGGACAAGGATTTTAGTACTGTGGTTTTTTTAAAAAAGACCATGGAACCAAAGTAATTCCCTAAATCATTGTCTCAGAGCACCAAACTGTCTGTGTACTAATGTCCTCAAAAAACCAACCCAAAACAAAGCAACAAATTATTCATGGAACTATGAAATTAGCAGGAATTAGAGCATTGACTCTATCCCTGCATGACCACGTAAGGGGCACACACTAAAAGATCCCACACTCCTCCTGCAAGGGATTATTTGACCTTTGGGACACTGACAAAAATAGGAAATTGAATTCATGGTCCAGGTCAGGAACAGTATCTGACATTTCACCAGTTTCCAGATGCCCTTTATTTATTTTATTCAAGGACTGAACAGTGAAATGAGCCAGACAAGCAGCACTGTGGGTCCAAGATTAGATCTCAGTTTGTTTCCTTAAGATATTTTCACTCCAATTAAAAAAAAAAAAAAAAATATCAAAGTTTCAATTACTTAATTAAAATCAAAATAAAAGTGATTTCAACTGCAGTGATAAATGCTGTGGCCCCTGATTAAAACCACGGAATTACAGTAATTCCCTAAGTTACTGTCTCAGAGCTACCTATGCACTGATGTTCTCAAAAAATACAACCCAAAACAATGCAGTGACACTGGAAAAAGTCCTAAAACATAATTAGGAGACTGTTCAGTAAGAAATTTGCTGTTGCCTATTTGAGGCATTCCCAAGCTTAGCTTGCTTTGGCTACCACAAGTAGCTGAAGGCAGCTGCTACTGCTGTCACCATAAAGTGACAGCAGTACAAATGCAGTTTCCAGCTTTGTTCTAGGCTATACACACATGAAGGAGTAAACACATAACCACACCAACATCCCTCTCTTTAGAGGAAAAAAAAGAATTCAAGTAGAGAATTTAGCTACTACTGTGGTTTGAACAATGGGACATTCTCAGAGCCACAAAGAATCCTAAATATTCAAACAGCGAGGTTACAAATTTGAACAAAACTACAATTTGAAACTGCCAATTGTTTTTGGACTAAATGTATGAACATGTGCTATGGAATCCTACAATTGCACCCTCCTGCTTTATACTAGAAGTTTCATTGTAAACCTAAGTCTAACCATATTTTTAGATTAATTAAGGCTATAACAAAACAAAAACCAGAAGTTAACTGTCAGAAAAAGCAACATTCAGAAAAAAGTGAATGGGGAGAAAAGCACTGGCAGTTGAGAAAGGCGGGGAGGGAAATGGCAAGAAGAAATCAAATTATCATACTGTTTTTTCTTCATTATGCTTCTCTCAGACACCTCTCTTGCCTCTTGGGAAATCATCAAAACTAGGTGTCTTTTTGAAGTGCTGGTGTAGTAACTCATGCCACATGGAGAATGTGATGCCTGCATGAAAGTTCAGGGGCACAGTGTCATTTGGTTCACAAAAATACGATGGTGCTGGCTTACTGAACTGGAGCGCCCTAATACGTGGGTACAAAGCTTTAGAAAGAACAGGCTGGCACAGTAATGAAGGAAAGCTGAAGAGATAAGCTTTATGTATGAAACTCTGCCTTGAGACTGATGAGGAGTGAGGTAAGAAACTATGGGTCAGGATTAGCAAACAACCAACACAGGAGACACTGTGGTAGGTTTCTGCTATTGATTGCCTGATCAGGAAGATGCAGAATCATAGAGTGATTTGGGTTGAAAGGGACCTTTAAAGATGATCTAGAGTCCACTCCCCTACCATGGCAGGAGCATCTTTCACTAGATCAGGTTACTCAAAGCCCCATCCAACCTGGCCTTCAACACCTTCACTTCTCTATGCAACCTGTTTTCTACTACCCTCATCATAAACAAATTCTTCTTTATGTCCAATCCAAACCTACTACTCTCTCAGTTTTAAACTGTTGCCCCTTCTCTTGTCACCACAGGCCTTGGTGAAAAGCCTCTCTCCATCTTTCTTATAAGCCACTTTTATATACTGAAATACTGCAATAAAGCTCCACTGCAGTCCTTTCTTCTCCAAAATAAACCACCTCAGCCCTTTTTTTCAGGAGGGGTGTTCCGGCATTCTGACCATTTTCCTGGCCCTTTTCTGGACTCACTTCAACAGTCTTTCTTGTGCTGGGAACAGCAAAACTGGATGCAGTACTCCAAGTGAGGTCCTGTGAAAGCAGAGCAGAGGGGGAGAATCATCTCATTTGACCTGCTGGCCATACCTGATCAGCTTTCTGGGCTGCCAGTGCACATTGCTGGTTCACATCCAGTTTTCTGTCCACAAATATCCCCAAACCCTCCTCCACGGGGCTGCTCTCAATCCATTTATCTTTCACTATGGATTGATATCAGTGATTTCCATGACTTGGGTGCAGGACCTTGCACCTGGCCTTTCTTGAACTTCATGTGGCTTGCACTGGGCTACTCCTCAAGCCTGCCCAAGTCCCTCTGGAGAGCATCCCTTCTAGGGTATTAACTGTACCACTCAGCTTGGTGCTACCTGCAAACTTGCTGAGTGTGCATTTAATCCCACTATCTATGTAATTGATGAGGATATTAAGTAGTATCCATGTCAGTATGGACTGTTGCAGGACACTACTCATTACTGGTTTCCAGTTAAGACATTGAGCTATATCATATATAAGTCTTTGGTCACAGACATCCAGGCAATTCATTATCTCTCTAACAGTCCATCCATCAAAACCTTATCTCTCCAATACAGAGGCAAGAATGCTGTGGGGAACTGTATCAAAGACTTCAGTAGTAGTCTAAGTAGATGCCATGCACAGCCCTTCCTTTGTCCACTGATGCAATCACTCCACTGTAGAAAGCCACTAGATCAGTCAGGCATGACTTGCCCTTCGTAAAGCCATGTTTGCTGTTTCTCACCATCTCCCTGTCTTCCATGCTTTGATAAGTCCTCCAGGAGGTCTTTTTCAGAAAAATTGGAAAAAGCCTCATGTTTACAGAGTTTGGTTCCCATGATGGACACCCTGACGTCTGCTGCACAGACAAAGCAGCAGAGTGAATGCAATCCAGGTTTCTGGAGTACATTGATGGTAAGTTCCTGACACATATGGGTGAGGAGCCAATGAGGGGGAAAAACTTCTCAAACAATGTCAGAGGCAGCCTTTGCTGAAGGACCATGAGATTGTGGAATTCAGAATCCCAAAAGAAAAGAACAAGGCATAAAGTAGCATCACAATCCTAGATTTAAGCACAGAAATGAGAGCAGGAGAGATACTTTTTGTAGCTTATCAGAACACCTGGCTAGGCATAGGGAAATAATAATAATAACAATTAAAAAAAAAAAAAAAATCAAAGGATGGCAAATGCAGAGCAACAAAAGAAATAACTGATATCAGAAAGCAGCTTTGACATCCTGCAATACCAGAATTACAAGGAATTTTATTCAGGCTGGTTTGGTTTTAGCCATTTAGATACAAAATCTACTTGTTCAGATAACTGTCAGAATTAAGAGTTTTACTTGTAACCCAGCTGTATATTTTAGTTTCCAGCTTCCTTTAGTGTCTGTGGCATCCCCAGGTGAACTCTTACAACAAATTATGGCTTCATTAGGAGCTTAACAATACCCCTGCAAACAAACTTTATTGGCTGATAGTACTAAACTAAGCTTCACTTTCAGGTGAACTTGTAGCAACATATGTAAAACAGTAATTCCTACATGCCATGAGGAAGTAAGACACCCGATTTCCTGGCAAAACAGCTATAATATTCAAAAATCACTCCAAACAACAGCAATTTCAAAGAGATATCCAAACTGCATACAGCCTTTCCAGGGAGTTCCATCTGAGGCAGCTGAATAGGTACATCACTAATAATATAAATTGGCATAGAGATATAATATACACACACCCATGTATGTACACAAACACACAGTTCAACTGTGGTATACCAAAGCAATTCCAATATATGTTCAAGTAAAAATCTTTTGTAAACACTTTTGAAATCTAATTTTCTCCTTGGAAAATGAAGTGTGTATGAGACTGCCTTAGTGAGCCATCATTACATAACTCAGATTATTCTGCTATATTTATTTCTACTGGAGTTCTTATTCCGTAAGGCTCAAGTATGCAAACTAACCCATGCTCATAATAGAAAGTTACCAGATAAAAGCTGTTTCATTCTGGGGGGGAGGGGGAGAACTGCTTGATAAAAGAATCATTCTAAGTTTTAAATTTTCAGTTCCATCTATTCTTTCATAAAATGCAGATATTGGGGTATCAATTTACACTACCTTAATGTTATATATTTTAATTGTTGTAGCACACCAGTACAAAACCATCTTGGGCATTACGTTAACTATGAGAAAAAAAACAAAGAATTTAAGACCTGATATTAAATTTGATAGTCTTCGAAACATTTATCACCAATCTAGTTGCTGATTAGAAAATAATTTAATCCATCCTGTAAAAAATGTAGCTGAGCAAAACTTACAGATCTTAGTTTGCTGAAAGACAGAAAAGTGCTCATCTATGAAGCATTGGCACTATTTGTAGATGATTTAGCTTCACAGAATAGTGAAAAAAAACCCAGCAGGATTGACTTTGATACCGTACCAGCCTGTCAGCTCCTAAAACAACTAATGAAGAAGTTTTACATTCTTTACTTTTTTCACCTATTAGCTAAAATCTGTATGCTAGTACAAACAGGAAAACAAGGACTGAAATTTCCTTGTTTCTTCAGGAAAGTTAAAAAAATTAAATCCCAGTGAAACTGCAAACTCAGTGCATTACTGAAATATATCGCTCCTCCTGGCAATTACTGCTGTGCAATTCTAAAGAAACATTGTCTTTAGCTCACAGAAAATTCCACTTCTACAAATTGCAAACTAAATTGCAACACACAAGGAGCTCATTCCAGCTCTGTGAAGTCTGTATTCATGACTTACAAGAAAGACTTACTTTATTATATTTTAGTCCAGTGCAGGTTTGGATTTTTTATTGGAATGCACAGTTATGCTCCATCTCCTCCCTTTCCCTATCCATCTTTCCCATCTATTGAAAAAGGTTAAGCCTCAGATCCCAATCTTACAAAAGACAATCCCACACAAATACTTAAATCAATGTTTTTATGCTGTGCAACAGATCTCTATTTAGGAACACCAAGCACTGAATTTAAGTTTTAAAAAAATAAGTAATTCCCCTACAGACAGCAGAATACATTTCGAATATATTTATCAGCTGACACTTATTTAAATCCATAGACAAGAATTAAAAAAAATAATAAAATTATCAGAGTATCGCAGAAGTCTCATTTCTGAAGTCCTTACAGAAAAGGTATGCTAAGGTCTTTGATAATCAATTCTCTAAGTTGATATGCATACATAGTCACAAGAGCACACTGTAGCACACTGAGCAATGATACCTGGTATTCATGTTCACTCTTGCTAGGTAAACCCTTGATATCAGTTACGGAAGAAAATCACAGGGGACATTGCTCCTTCACCTCTCAATTCTTCAGGAGGCGTGTGTGAAATGTAGAGCTACAGAAATTTACCATCTACTAATATGATATAGGAGAATCCCCACATTTTTCTTAAGATATTTCTCTAAAAACCCCCAAACATTTTAAAAGGCACATCATAATCTGCCTAAATTAAGTTTCCAATTGCTCAACTGAGAGCAAATAAGACCACTTTAGAGGAAGAAAACATCTACTGAGTTTTTAATTCAGAATTTAAGCATTTAATTCAGAATTTAAGCATAATTTTCTCTGTTGTGATACCAACAGAGAAAAAGCTAGCTCCCATGCTTTCTTGTACACTGGGAAAGAAATATGGATAACACAAATTTACCAATAAAGAGAAAATATTAATGGATACTGCTCCTTTTCTCAGAGCATTCTACTCTTCTACTGCTTGCAAAAGTTATATAGAAAGCTATGAAAACAAGTAGAGCTACCTATATAGCAATTATAATCTGCTCAGACATTCCTCATATTAGGAGAACTTCACAGCAAGCACTTACAATTCTTCTCTCCTGTATGGTTTGACAGAACCACAGAACCATACGTTCTTCTGTTATCCACCTTGCAGCATTCCCTGGAAATCTTTAGACAAAGCTCCTTCAGTAATCAACTAATTCTGCCTTATTAATGGAGGCACTTAGTAAGAGCTACAGTTTCAGTATATGGTTTTCACATATATTCTACATACTTTAAATATAATAAAACCAAATTCTCCCTAAAAGCTAAACAATAAAAAAAGCGAAAACCAGAAAAAGAATTAGTCACAGGTAATTAACTACAGTTTCTGGAAATGTTTTAATTTCAACTTCAAGCTGACCTGCTTGCCTTACACAGAGCATCTTTGCATCTTCAGGTCAACATAGGCTATACCAAAGTGGCTGAACATTACACTGTGACTGAAAGACAAAGTTAAATAGTCTTCACAATTCACTATAAAGCGCAAAAACTTTCACCCTGTTTCTTAACAGGAGTCTTTCAAGACTGACTGCTTTCCGAACATCCTTCCTTCCCAAGCGCAACCAGAGAGCAGGTCAGACAGATTGTAGGAGCAGCAGTCTACCAATTGATGTCTAATCACCCTGTGCAACCATTCTGCCAAACACAGATGAGGCATGTATAATAAAATGCTGGGTATACGAAGTCATTGCCTGTACTACTGTCTGACAGCTCTTCACCCTAGTCTCATACGTAGATATTGCAACAGGAGAAAGAAACCTCCTTTAGGCAGGAACAAGTTGAGAGATTCAAGGTGGCTGTGAAAGTCAAATTCTCTAGCACGTATTTATGCTCCTTCTTCACCAGCTGTATCTTCCACACTTGTATTCATAGCTCTGCCAAGAAATAGGGGTTAATAAAAACCAAAACAAAACCCAAGTGATGAAGTTGCAAATCTTCACAGTTCAAAAAATTATCAACAAGTTCAACCTAGATTAATGCCTACAGAATATCCAGTTCGTTTCTCTCTGGAGAACATCAGTCAGCTCTGTGCTGCTTCTGGTGCTTGAAATTTCTTGCAGGAAATCCAGTTCATTTTCACATATAGATTTTTTTTTAAAGAAAGCTTTTGAACTCTTTAAAAACTTTTTCCAGGTTCTGCATGTGTCTGCGGCATTTATCACTTCCTTGCCTTTACAACCATCTCTCTGCTGAGGCTGAGAAGTGGCTTTTGCAAACCACTGTTCAATACTAAATATTAAGAAAATGATTTATGGCCAAATTATATTTAGCAAATTAGCTATCCAGAAATCAAAACAAAAAGGTTATTCCTGGATAGCTAATTTAATTAGCACAGCTGAGATTGTAATGCTTATACATGACTTTGTACTACAATATTTATCTAGACTAAAAAATACACTCCATGTTGTATTAAACAATTTTGTACATTAGAGTTCAGACTTTTTTAGGTGCTTCTTTGCACCTAAAATACAAATTAGTGCTTTCACTTTATTAGAAAGCATATTTCCAGCCCTCAATGCATCAAATAACAAAGAGAACACACACCAAACAAAATAAAACAAGCAAAGCCACTTATAACCACTGTAATACATACCTTACTGTAATTTAAATGTAATTTAGGTAACATATTGGGTCAAAACCAAAGAGCACCAATTAAAATAACCTATTTCTTAACATTCATTTGCAGCACAAGCAGACAAATGCTAGATAAGTGTGCACCTCATTTACACACAAGCAGATTATTTTCATGAGACTTCAGTAACTCTTTCCTGTGCTCTACTGCACCTCTGGACCTTTTTCAAGAGCAGAAAAGTTGGGGAGACACCAAAAGTGACTAACTGCCACTTGGACTATAGCTTGATGACTGCTTTAAGATGAACCGTTACTCAGGTAGTCACCAAACGAGGAAATGCTGTTCTTCCAGGCAGGTACTTCTGCCAGGCTCTTTGTATTAGTGATTGTGTAGCCACAGGATTTAGAGAGATAAGAAATGTACCTAAGATAAGAAATGAAAAACAGCTCACCAGAAAGAACTGGGCTTAGATGAGTTGGTTTTCAATTATATTATGGTCACTGTAAGGACCACCTTTTTCAGAAATAAACGTTACTTCTATCAGCTTAAAATAAAGAAATTGAAGCATAACTCAAGTACTTGTCAATGTTTAAGAATAAAACATTGCTAGTAGAACCAGAAAGGTCTTAAAAGAATCCTGTTTACAAAACAGGCTTGGCTTCTCTTCTATACTGATGCTCTCCTATTTTACACAAACCAAAATCACAGCTGCTATCACTAAGATTCTTCCAGACAGAAACTTACATATAAAAGTAAAGCAAAGATCCCACTTGTATGAAAGCAAAATTGACATTCCATGATTCTCTTTTTGTCAAAAGCTAATTCATTTTTGCCTAAAGTTTAACTGCAAAAAATTAATCTATCATTCAAAACTATTTTGGATCAGTTGAGAATCACACAACACAAACCACTAAAACAAAACCCTTTTGCTCTTCCTACGGACTATTAAAACAGCAATGAAATCTTAATATGCTTTTGTACGCAACCAGATGACCATAAAAAAACCCCTCTTAAAACCATGTATCACATTCTCAATTGCATCACCCACACTGCACTTCTGTAATTATGCAAGTTTAGAAGTTATTTTAGACATAACACCTACCTGAAATAACCTTGCAAGTCACATGCCAAATGTGACAAAAGGAAAATAATTTTAGGTGAGCAGCATTTGGTCAAGCTTCCAATACATACCACCATGTAAGTTTCCTAAGTGATCTTCACAAAAAACATCCTTTAAAGAAGAAGCTACTATTTAAAACAAACCAATGTTACTTCCCACAGATTTCAGACTACCTGCATTTTCTGCATTTGTTTCCACATTTGCTTTTAACTACAAAATGTATTTAGCAGGTTGGAAGGTATCTCTGGACGTCATCTGGTCCAAACCTCCTGCTTAGACAAGGCCACCTACAGCATGTTACCCAGGACTTTGTCCAGGTGGCTTTGGAATATCTGCAAGGATGATGACTAAAAACATCCTGGGCAACCTGTGTCAGTGCTCAGTCACCCTCACAGTAAAAGAAGCGTTTCCTCACGTTCAGGCAGAGCTGCTGTGCTTCAGATTGTGCCTACAGTCTTTCATCCTGTCACTGGGCACTGCTGAAAAGAGCATGGCTCTGCTTTATTTGCACCCTCCCTTTGGTATCTGCACACATTAATGAGAACCCTCCTGAGCCTTCTCTCTACCTGAGTAGTCCCAGCTACCTCAGCCTTTCCTCACAGGAGAGGTGCCCATCATCTTAGTTGTGGCCTGTTGCTGGGCTCCCCCTAGTACTTCCATGTCTCTCATACTGGGGAGCACAAAAGTGGACCCAGCGCCCTAGGTGTGGCCTCACCAGTGCTGAGTAGGGGAACTGGGGAGCTAGCAGTGCTCCTGAGGATGCAACCCAGAATACTTTTTTCAGCAAGGGCACACTGAGGTCTCATGTTCAACTTGGTGCCCACCAGGACCACCACGGAGCCTCTTCCACAAAGATGCTTTCCAGCTAGTCAAGCCCCCAACACATGCAGTATTCCCTACCTTTAAATGGCAGTAGCTGGATATCTAAATCAGTACAAGCTGACATCCTTCACACTATATTACCTCTGCAAACACACGCTCTAAAATGTTTTAGTAAATCAATTTGCATCAAAACTTTGTTACCATATGTGTCTGAAAAGAAAGACAACTTTTCAAATTCACTGAGACAGATAAAGATGAACAGAGAATCTTTTAGGTTAGAAAAGACTTAAGATTATCAAATCCAACCGTTAACCTAACATTGCCAAGTCCACCACTAAACCATATCCCTAAGCACTACATCTACACATCTATTAAGTACTTCTAGTGAAGTTGACTGCACCACTTCCCTAGGAAGCCTATTCCAATGCTTGATAACCCTTTTGGTGAAGAAATTTTCCCTAATATCCAGTCTAGACCTCTCCTGGCACAGCTTGAGGCCATTTCCTCTTGTGCTATCACTTGTTACTTGGGAGAAGAGACTGACACCCATCTCCCTACAACCTCCTTTTGATTAATAACGTCATTCTTGAGCCTCCGTTTCTCCAGATTGAACCACCCCAGTTCCCTCAGCTGTTCCTCGTAAGACTTGCGCTCCAGACCCTTCATCAGCTTAGTGGCTTTCCCTAGACTTGCTCCAGCCCCTCAATACCTCTGTAAAGCCTTCCTATCCTCCAGCAAAGCATACTGCTGCTCAGCCTTGTGCTACCTGCAAATATTCTGCAATACCTCTCCTGTCAAAAAATCATTTCAAATTATGTAGAGCACATTAGCAAGTGGAACAGCGCAATAGGAATAGATTGGTAAAGAGTACTGAAAAATCCAAACATTCACACTGAAAGTACTTTCAGAGGTTTTGCTCTGAACTATCTCTGCTCTGGTCCCTTAAACTAAATACCCATTAGGTTGGAGAGCACTATGCTCACTTTCTGAGCACATTATTCAGTTTAGTTTAATTCAAAAAGAATTCAGTTCACACACTCTGAGATTACTCTACTATATGAAATGCAGCAAAGGTTGGATGATCAGTAGACTTCAAAAGAGCACTTGTGACCTGAAATAAAACACCAAGAGACACACCCATATTGCAGGTCTGCTAATGGGAAATTATTTTTTCTGTTACAAAAAAAAAATGTAAAACCCACACTGGAAATATGGAAAACATATCACATAGAAACATAGAATAGTTAGGGTTGAAAATGACCTGAAGATCACCCAGTTCCAACCCCCCTGCCATGGGCAGGGACACCTCTCACTAAACCATGCCACACAAGGCTCTGTCCAACCTCACCTTGAACACCACATATTGCAAAACAACCTACACTGCGAACAGAGAGAAAATTAGTGTTGTATCTTTCTTGTACATCTATTCTTGGAGAAAGTGCATGCTAATTTTTATGCATTCAATTGGTAAATTCTGAAGTGTTTAAAAATGCTTTGACAAAGTCCAGAGAAACATTATGGCTTAGACAGTTCTGATAAAGCACCACATTAAGCACCATCCTCTTCTCTCCAACACCATTAAGTGTTAAGCTATGATACCTATTTATGCGACTTGAAAACACTAAGTCATACTATTGTGAAGCAGACATCTGGAAAACAACCACCACCACAGGAAAAAAAATAATGCAAATGAAAAGTTTTATCAAATAATAAAATTTTAATTGTTTCATTTTGAAGAATTAATGGAAGAGTTGACTGGAGAGTTCAGAATGCTCCATCTCAAATTTATTTGCATTGCCCAATTCATCTCTTTTCTTCACAGAATTCAAAAGGGGGACACTAAATTAAGTGCCTTATTTTTTCAACAGTCTTCTAAAGATACTCCGTCAAGAAATGCACCATGTAATCTATGGGCAAATACTGTTATAGTCTTTTTCACATCTCCACTGATACTGGGCACCAAGTGATCATGTCTGGTTTTTTGTACTCCAACTTCTGTACATGTACTTACTTTTTGCTATTTTATACCTGATACATTTATTTATTCTGACTGGCTTTCCGCCTCCTCCCCCTGTAATCACACCAATCTGCAGCTTAGGTGATTTGGGAAAACAACATTTAAAATACCCATACTCTACTTGATACGCATTACCTGCTATACAGTCTGGAACACTACGTTTGTAACTGCAAGCAATAATTAAAGTGCTTCAGCTAATAATTTTGTACATTGAAATGCACAAAGTTAGGAAGTGACCTTTGAACTGCTGAACAGCCAAGTAAAAGACAACTGAAAACCCATTCCTGGACCGCAAGTTAAGTGACAACACCCAGCTCTTACATGCAATGTTCACAGCTAGTCAGCTCTACAGAAGGGTTTTCAGTTCTGTTTTTTTTGAGAGGCAGTGGGAGCAATCAAAATCTAAGGCATGGGGAGAGTTAACATTTATGCATTTAAACATTTTCAGTTTATATTTGAACTTAATCACTCATTTTTTAGGAGAACAGGTATATGTCTAAAGCAGAGGGGGCAAGATGCAAACAAACTGCATGAAAACTATCCATATTCACTGTATCAGTGTTACAAAATACTGTCTCACATTCTCACTGTTAGTTAATACTGGTACTATGTCGGTAACCATGATGGTTTAACCAAGCAGGCAGCTAAACACCACCCAGCTGTTTACACACACATGCACACACACACTCCCCCTCTCACACCCCAATCCTGTAGTGGGATGGGGGAGAGGTTTGGGAATGAAAATTCAGATTCATGGGTTGAGATAAAGACAGTTTAATGTGACAGAAATGTAAGGGAAAAAGACTATACAAAACAAGGGATACACAATGCAATTGATCATCACCCACCAAACAATGCCCAGCCAATTCCCAAGCACACAGTCAGCTTCCCCCCCAGTTTCTGTACTGAGTGTGACATTTTATGATTCTATAATTATCCTTTTGGCTAGTTCAGTCAGTCCCAAGTATGCGCCATCCCAACTTCTTGTGTAGCTCCTCACTGGCAGAGCATGGGAAACCAAAATGTCCTTAATTTGCGTTAGCACTACTTAGCAATAACTAAAAAAAATTAGTGTGTTAACAACATTATTCTCATCCTAAATCCAAAACACAAAACTATACCGAGCACTAGGAAGAAAATGAACTCTATCCCAGCTGAAACCAGGACAGTAACCAATATAGAAAGAAGTTTCAAAAAATGACACTTTAAAAAAAGTTAGTGGAATTTGTTTAGCTGTACACTGGAAGTTCATAGAAGTTTTGGTCCCAGACATTTTTGCTCAACTTACAGACTAAATCCCGCCCCCCAAGCTACATCAGGATCTGCAAGAATTTGCTATCAGCAGAGGAGATGCTTCTGCTACCCAGAAGAGGAGCTAGGATGCAATTTAAATACATTCCAGAAAACCACCAAAATCAGCAGACAATTCATTCTGTTCTTCAGCTTGAAAGGTCATACTCAAAAGCAAACAGCAAGCTACTGTAACAAGTGCTCAGAACAAAACCAAGGTATTGTACTGAATGCTTGATCAGCTTTGAACTGCATAGGTATGTACAGATAATACTAGTAAGACAGTAATGTTAGAACGTTGGAAAATTAAAACACAGTTCCATTTTGATAATAAAATCAATAAGCCAAGTTTGCAAGACATAATATTTCTCAACTTATTCATAATCACAAGTACCAGCAAAGCACAGTTTTTAGCAAAAAAGACAATTCATAATCACAAGTACCAACAAAGCACAGTTTTTAGCAAAAAAGATAACCCAAAGAATTCTTTACAGTGAAAATATTAAATCTAAGTTACTTGCAAATATAACCTTGAGATACATCTTATTTACTTCTATGTGTTTAGAAAAGATGGTACAGAATCCTATTTGAATACGGATTTGCCTTATTCAATTTGCCCAAAATGCCAATTTGCCTGAAGTATTTTAACTGCAGGAGTAAAGTAAGCCATAATACAGAAGTAGTGAAATCTATTAAACTTTTGTATGTATGATCTATAGTTTTACTTGTATGTATAATCTATAGTCTTACTGCTTATCTGAATGATAGCCTTAATGTTACCAATATTAAAGAAATTAAGCAACTGGTATTTGTAGGATGAAGTTAAATAAATTCTACTCAGCTTAAAAAAAGCATTCAGACAATACTGCCTCTAATAAGCTCTGACAGTAGAGTTTAACATCACTCTAATCCCGTAACAACATGCATACTATTAATTGCATTCCAATTTTGTTAGAATATTTTAGCGTGAACAAGCAGCTATTCTAACAATATTAAATTCCAAAAACACGCACAAAGCATAACACCAAAATACCCCATCGTTCCAACTAGTAAAAATTCTAGGCAGCCAATAGTTTTGTCTCAGACACAAAATTAAGTATCTTTCATTAACTCTCAAAATTTCATAGGCAGGAATGATTACATCACAAAATGGGGCACTCTCTCATCTGGACCAGTTTTAACCATCTGTCAGTGACGTGGACATGCTAGAAAAGCTACACGCTGTTACAAAAGAATAGTTTAGATAACCATGATCTGTGTAGCTAACAGAGAAGATGCTATTCTTTGCAGGCATGACAAAATCAAGCCTCCTGCAGAGCAAAGTTTGAGACACGTTTAAAACTAAAGACATACAACTAAGTGCTGCACATACTCCTTATGGTAACCATATTCACTTCATGTTATTTCATTACGTGAACCACTGCAGAACTTCCATACACACAGAACATTGCCCTTCAACACAAAATGTGTATTAGTTTGGAAAAGGGACTGTATGTTGCATGTGTTTGTGAGGTTTTGGTTTGCTGTGGAGTTTATTTGTTTCTTTGGTTTGGCTCTGTTGTGTTTGGGGTTTTTTTATTGGTTGGTTGGTTTGTTTTTAAACAGACTAATATTTAGGTCACAGTTCCCACAAAGGAGTATTATAAAAAGCCCTTTTAATTGTGCTTAGAAAAGCATTTCAGTATTATTTTGATATGCTGGAGAACACGTACAGAGATCAGTTTAATATAATACACAGTAGTAGTACAGCAATTTTTACAGTGTGCAATAAAGTTACCTGGAAAACATACAGGGATTCTACAGAATTTTAATGATTGCTAGCTCTGTGATACATATTTGCATCTACTTTTTTTCAGTATCTCAAATTATTCTTCAGTTTGAACAGAAAGATTAACAGATCCATAAGGAATATAACTAAAGCAGTTACAGGTACAATTATAAAGATGAAAAGTTCAGAGTTAAGAAACTTGTCATTGTGTCTAACTTACACAGTTGTGCTTGCAATCAAAACCAGTAGCACTGTTGTTTTATATTAAAGAGTTACTGCTCACTGGTAGCTGAATTTCAAATTATTTCATTTCAATCTTCATTTAATTGAAAATTGTGGGGCCATTCATAAGCAGCATCTGCTCAGGCCACAATCTTGGTTTAGAGAACCTTAAACAAACTAAAGGAAACCACTAAAATTATTGTTCAAGCACTATGCTATAAAGTATTACTGCACACAGGAAAAACTCACTTAAACATTGCCCATATTAGTAAGCTACAGCATTTCCAAACCAATAGAACCTGATTATTATACTTGTTTGCCCTTGCTAGTGATGTTCCCGTCATGAATCTGTCTTACATGTATAGTTATACACAGATCGCACTAATGAAAAAAATGGAATAATACGTCAATTTGGGAAAACATATAAACCAAACACCACATTGCCATGTGGTTTTTTGAAAAACTCAAGCCTCTTATAGCTACATGGAATTCCCATTGCAAGAAAGCAATAACAGATGTTAATTTTTCTCCATAATATTCTAAGATGAAACCTCTGAGAAATTTGTATTTGTCATTTTTCAAAGATGCTATTAGTTACCCTGTAAATTATATTTACATGCACACAGACTACACACTACAGAACACAACTCTAGAATACTGTGCATGGTGATATCAACGTAGAGTCAAGCCTGAGAAATTTGTATCCATTTCTCTTTATGTTACACTAAGAAATTAAAAGTTCTAAGTAAAATGCCCAAATAATATATTCTCCAGTTATTAGTGAAACTGATTTCTTTATCTAGCTCTGCATTTGCAAAGGCAGTACTTTTCAGGATTAGGAATGGGAATGTGCTCATGAACTTGATTTTGTTTTTGTACCGATATTAAAGTCCTTGCCATAATCATGTTACAAAACAGTTTTGTTACAGAATAATAGAATTTTCTGTATCATGGCTGGCATTAAGGCGACAGTTATTTCCTAAACCCCAAACAAATTATATTCAGATGAAATGCACGCATGCATTAGTAACATTCTTTGCACAAAGGAGCACAGATAAAGAAAAAAGACAACTTTTCTCAAATTCTTATTTGCTGTCATACTATTTTTCATCTCAAGAACATAACAAAATACTATTAGATTCCCAGCTATTAGTTCTAGTAATTTGGTTTTCAAATTGAAATTCTGTGTAAATGGGCTGGAAATCACAAACATGCCTAATGTCTTAAGCAGTCAATACTTCAAGACAGGTGGCTATGACAACTGATTCCAGTATCAGGCAAAAAAGCAAAACCAGCTTACAGACTGCAAGTAATTGACAAGTTTCAATACTACTAGCAGTTAAACAGAAAACTTGGCACTCTTCATCAGGAATCTGCTTTGTCTGTCATGGAATTCCTCCCTCCATTTCTCATTGCACTCTGCAGAAAACAAAACATGCTGCTTTGCATAAAACCCATTACAGTGTACAGTATATTATCTCAGATATCTTTGGGGTTTGCTTTTACAGATAATACATTATACAGAGCAATTCTGAGGCACTTCAGCCACTTCTATATGAGTATGCATACTCATTTTAAGGAGATTCAGAAATTAATCTAAACATACAGTCTTTAAGATCTACTCACCACATGCCTACAAGATCATTTAAATGAGAGAAACAGCATCATGCTCTCCTGAAAAAGATTGTCAAGTTCTGTATCTCAGTAAGAAAATTACTTCAAACTGATTCCCCACATTACTTTAACATTTCTCAAAAAAATTATGCATCTAAACCAGTTAAGGTGGTATCTGGTCTCCTACTCTACTATAGTAAATTTTGAGAACACTCTTTCCAGTTACCTCATTTGTGCCCTAAACTGGGATACACATTAAGTATAATTTAACTATGGAAAGGGTATTTAATGTTTACTCTTCCTGAGTAGCAAGTCTGAAGTAGGTGATCCTTTATGTTCTTTTACATAACAAATTTTTACTTGTGTCTCTTTCAATCACTGAGTAAATTATAAATTGTATCAATTGTGATGTGCTAAACGTGGTACATTCTGAGAAAAACAGGAAACTTTGGATACTTGATAATCAATTTATTCATCCATCTAATTAGTGAGGTAGCAAAGGCATGATGTTAACTTTTGAAGATTCTAGAGGAGGTAAAAATCACTGGATGGATCCAGCCCCTGTATATTTTCCCATTTCTATGAATTTTACTATTTTTTCCTATTTACTTTCACCATTAAAAAAAAGTCCCATTTAAAAAGTGAGCTTACTCACCAGGTGGGTCTCCCAGACATTCACAGCTCTAACTGCAAAGCCACACAGAAGCCTGTTAAGCGGCCTGATGCCAAGGACCAGCTTTAGGTCTATTTATAGCATAAACATGGTGAAAACCAGATAAGTCTTATTAGCCTATTTAACAGTTATTTGAAGATTTGTTTATTTAAAACACAGTAACTTTAAAATAACTGCATAAACCTCAGTTTCTTCAACACATTTTAAAGCTTATGCAACACCCTATTAAATGTTAGCAAAATTACTCTTGAAAGCCCTTCACACCTTTAATAACTACAGAGTATATATTACATTAAAAGATGGGATGAATTCAAACAACAGGACAGTGACAGCAAACAACCCATTCATTACATCACCTTCAAGTAAAAGCCTGCATATGCATACTAAATCAGCAAGATAAATTCAAGAACTATACCTTTCTGCAACTGGATTTAAATAAGCTAATTTTGGTCTTCGGCACTGGGTCTAAGTAACAGGAGGAAGGATTAAATTCAGATCCATGTGGCTAAAACAGAGAAGAGTAAACATTACTGGGAAAAACAAACAAACAAACAAATGAGAGAGAAGATTGTGATGAAAAGATTAAAAAAAAAAAAAAAACACCAAAAAAAGGAAATAATCTGAAGTCTGTGTATGCATTGGGGTGAAAAGGAAGATACTTGAAGAGCATGCCAAAAAAAAGCAAAGAAAGCTCTCAGAATCACTCACAGCCACATTAGTGTAAATCAAAGTCTTAAGAAATAACTTCCTCTCAGGAAAAAAAAATTGTTAATTCATAATTAAGAAAGAAGGAAAAAAAAAAGAAAGAAAAAAATAAGCAGAACTGACAATTATTCATGAACTGCAAGCAGCTGGGTACATTTTGTCACGGGAAATTGAACAATTACCGATGACCAGAGTTTACTACATTGCACTTTTAATGTGAGATGCGTCTTAGTATAACATCCCACTGGTTTAACATTTCTGTTTAAATTCCACTATCATTTGAAGGAAAGATAAATCCACTTAATAATTAAACAAAATTAAATAATGGTTTTAAATTAAGCAATTTTTTTCCACTCCTGTGCAGAAAGATATTCAAGTGTGGTTTAGTAATGGTGGTCCAATGACCTAGTCAAATGTCTACATTAATTTAGTGGAGACTGAAGCCGAGAAGACTACTGTGTACCTAAGTGTTTTAACTATTGTTTTCTTCCTTCTCTATAGGAATCTACAAGGAAAGCCATCAGGAACACCCACTGGATCTGTCCCAGAAACGTGAATGGATGTGCAAGGCTACCTTTGAAAAACACTCCTCTTCTTACTTCTCTGTACAATGCAAAATGAGAAGAGGCTGTGAAGCCATTAAAACTTTAACAATAATCTGGTTTACTAGCACAAAAATTCTATGAAAACCTTGTCCATGCTCACAGCTTCTATTACAGCAAGCATTAACTGGAATGTAGTGTCCAGAAGTGGGAAAAAATGAGTATTGTTTTAGCTGTCACTCTATTATCTTACACCCTTTTGGAGAATGATTTATTTCAGTCGTTACTAGCTTTACAGAGCTAAAGACAATAGCACCACACTGTGGGAGAAATCATCACCATATGTACACAGTGAACAAGGCAGCAGTTAGGAACTGAGGCAGCAATAGGACAAGCAGTAGTGGGTTTAAACTTAAACAGGTTCAGGTTAGATATAAGGAAGAAATTCTTTATCATGAGGGTGGTGGGACAGTTTACCCAGAGAAGCTGTAGCTGTCCCATTCCTGGCAGTGTTTAAGGTCAGGATGGACAGAGCCTTGGGTGACATGATCTAGTGAAAGGTGTCCCTGCCCACAGCAGGGGGGTTGGAACTAGATGATCTTAAGGTCCTTTCCAACCCAACCATTCTATGATTCTATGATCATAAAAAATGATTCCAAATATTTTGGAAGTTCTGTGTGCCACCCGGGTTTAGAAGGATATGAGGTCTGGAATGCCGTCTGATGGCTTCTAGTACGAAATGAAAGATCCAATTTAAGATGACAAACCTAAAGATATATTACAGCCAGATTTTCAACATATTTCTGATCATAGCAAACCTGGGTATGTAGAACTGGCCATCCCATTCCCACTTTTTTATAAACTACAACATACTGAATATAGTATCAAAGGCCATTCCACTCCCAAAAAACATTAAAAGCAGCTATGACAAGAAAACCTGGCTTGGATCCAATTAAAATATCAAGCCTTTAGATTACTGCTGAGGAGACTTGCCACAGAGCTTGCAAAACAGTTGAGAGATACCATCTATTAGCCCAAATCATGTACAAAGAATCACAGAATGGTTGAGGTTGAAGGGGACATCTGGAGGTCACCTGGTCCAGGGCTCCCCTACCCAAGCAGGGCCACCTAAAGCCAGTAGACCAGGACTGTGTCTAGGTAGCTTTTGTATACCTCCAAGGATGGAAACGTCGCAATCTGAGTAATCTGTGCCAATGCTTGGTCATCCTCACAGTAAACCCCCCCTATTTTCTGATGTTCAGACAGAACCTCCTTTACGTGTTTGTGCCCATCCCTTCTCTCACCTCTTTCCACCTGCTGGTAACACTCCTCTTAGGGAGGCAGCCCAGGATACTGTTAGTCATTTCTCAGCACGTTGTGGTCTCATATTTTACATGGTGTCTACCAGGACCACCACAGGGTCTTTTCTGCAAAACAGCTTTCCAGCCGGGCAGCCTCCAGCCTGTATTGGTGCATGGGGGTGTTCCTCACCAGATACAGGACTTCCCATACTTTCAGTTGTTGAACTTCATGAAGTTCCTGTCAACCCATATCTCCATCCTGTCAAGGTCCCTTCTGGATGGCAGCATGACCTTCTGGTTTATCAGGCACTTCTCCAGTTTGGTGTCTCCTGCAGCTTTGATGTGTACTTTGTCCCATCACCCAGGCCACTAATGAAGGTGCTGAAGATTATTAGATCCAGTGATTATTAGTTTCTGCTACTCAGGTACACCCCTGGTTTCTGGCCTCCAACTATACTTGTCACTGATGAGTATGCTCTGGGCCTCACTGTTCAGCCAGTTTTCAATCTACCTCACTGTCTCCTCATCCATCCCATACGCCATTAGCTTCTCTACGAAGATCTCATGGGACACAGTGTCAATAACCTTCCTGAAGTCTATACAATATCTCTTGCTGTCCCTTCCTCTACCATGAATTCTTTCTTTTTATATATATAGACAAAAAAAGATGGTGATGTGCCAACTGCAAATATGTCCTTGAAAAAAAGTGACAAGTACAGCATCTGATTTCAAAACATTCAGCCTATGAGGACAAGCTGAGGAAAATGAGCTTATATAGCCTGTAAAAGAGAGCATAATAAGGTAGCTAGCTAGCAGTACTCTTTCAATACGTTAACAGGTTATCAAGCAGATAGAACCAAGCTCTTTGTCGAGGTATACAGTGAATGTATACCTTGTGCCACAACAGTCATAGAAAGAAACAATGAAAGTTTCATCTAGATATAAGGAAAACGTTTCACCATAGGAAAATAAATAAACACTGAAACAGGCTGCCCAGGGAAATTATGGCTCTCCATCCTTTTCTAGACCCAACTGGACAAACCCTTGAGCAATCCACTTCAAGCAGATCAGACTGAAGACCTCTTAGGGGCCATTTAATCTGAAAGATTCTAGGAAATCAATTTTACTTTATGTTTACACTGTCCTAACACCACAAACACAGCGAGAATACACAGCATAACTCATTCATCCCCAAAACCTCATTCACTTTTCTGAGTCTTCAGGGTTTTTTGCTTTGCCAAAGCAACAATGCAGCACACATATTATTTATCCATCATGCTGCCTCTGGACTGCTAGGTCACCATATGGGAAAGAAAACTGCCACAGCTTCAGTGACTTAAAGAGGTTTTCTTCATTTTCTCACCCATAAATCTTAAGATATTCAAAAAGGCCAGCAGCAAAAGAATTTGTATTGCATTCATGCTATATAATACATTAAGCATCTCCAGTCTTATTAATCTGAGGCAGAGAGCTGACAACCACCTGCTTCTTTCCAGCAGCACGAAAGACAGAAAAAGATCTGTGGGGAGGAGGGACAGAGCACCATTTCCTATTGTTGACTGAATATAAACGACTGTCTGATTTGACACAAAACCCCATCTTCTGACTACATCCATGCACTGGAATATTCTTTTCCAGTGACAGATGAGACCATCACACAATTCTGTACAGACGTGGAAAGCTGAGCGGCATCACACTATCTTGCACATTTTTTAAGAAAGAAATGTAAGAATTACAATGCTTGTCTGTTAAGCCAGTATACAAAAATGTGATATAAGCAATGGCTAATTTTTTTATTACATATAAGAACAGAAGGCTCTTTTACAGAAAAGCAGGACTTAAGTAGAAGGTAATTTCCAGGTTTATATTTGTGAAATGTGTATTTCTATATGGTAACATCCTTCCAAGAATGTTTAAGCAAGTGTTCTTTCTCTGTAGTGTGCCGTCACCAACAATAGTGCTGCAAGCTGAATTCTCTCTGCTGGTAACCTTGTGCAATCCTATCCTTATTCAAGGAGACTGCAAGGAAATTATATAGGAAATCATTGCCAGTTTAACAACCATATGATGACTTCTATGCAACTCATTCAAGCCTAGGCAATATATTTAAAAAGCTCTCTGGTTATAATATTTACACTGTACATTGCAGGAGAGGTGGAAAGAGTCACACTTACTAATTAATTCTGGCTAATTTTCAGTTTGCAATACTAACAGTATTCTTTTCTTTCCCTCCTTTCCTACCCCCTCCTGTTTAAACCAGTAACTTAACTGCTTTAATTGCGGTGCCAAGAGGAGCCATGCTTCAGTGCCAATCACTTTTGAAGCAGCTGAATCCCCTTCATAGGCTGCCAGTATCTCTTTTTCAGTTGGAATATAGTTGGCCTCAGATCCTCTGTATCCCCAACTCCAAAGCCAAAGTGATGACCTCAAGTCTCCCCTGAAGCTTTCTGCCAGAGGCTCCAGGTAGGACCATTCTCCCTGGCTGCTGTGTACAGTACATTTTTAATACCTTGCCCAGTCCAGACTGGCCGAAGAGCTACTGCATGAGCTACCTACAACGGTTACAGCTGAAACCAGGGCACTGATCAAACCAAAATGACTCTCTGAAGAAAAACAAACAAAAACCACTCAAACACACATACAAAAACACAAAACCAAACACCACCACACACAAAAACAAAACACAAAACCAACAACCCAAACAAAAAACACCAAACCAAAAAACAGCATTCATGAGCTGAACTGTACCCAATAGCCAGAGCTAGAAGGAGCATGCCATACATTAATGGATATATTGAGATCCTAGATGGGTCTAACACTTCTCCTGCTGCAAAGACTAATATATTCTTCACTACAGCAAACTGAGCAAGGTGCATAAATAGCACTAGAAGCTCCAGACTGTTCAGTGCAGTTCCCTTTGTAGGCAGGAACACAATCTAAATTCCCTACTAGCTGCAGGCCTGTAACAGTGTATTCTTGGGTACAGAGTCACATAGCCAGAACAGCAAGATTGTAGAGCTCCACATCTAAATCCAACTTTTAGCACAGTACTCAGGGCACTTTGTCAAACTCAGGTCTCCAACAGCTAGTGCTGGTGCGCGAACCAAGCACTGGACAGAAGGAACTTGCTTCCTGCTCTCCCTCCCCAGCCCTCCTTCCCCTAGTTACCAAAGTTACCACGCTTGATGAGCTCAGCTCCAAGTTCAAGATAGTCTAAAATGTCCAGACTTCACCTGAAAAAGCTTATGTGAAAACATTAAAGGGTTAAGGAAAGGTTTTGCACTGTTGCCTTCACTGCTGCAACATAACAGAGCTTAAACCAATCCTAAGCAACTACCTCAGCAGATCAAATTTAAGCACGAGCCTGTTTTTTGTCTCAGCAAGGAAACTTTGCTGAAGCACATTGCTAATTTACTGCTCCGAAATATACCATTTTCAGCACTATCTTAAAATAAGATACATGTGAAGATTTAAATAAATAAAATATAATAATAATAATAGAACCATTATAACTGAGGCTCTGCTAGGCCTCTGAAAGTAGAATTTGGGCAAAATCCTTGATATAAATGTAATACTGAGTCAATTCTGCGTAACACACAGATGTAGATTTTTTTTACTGACAGTTCTATTCAAACAGTGAGTGGAACTGACCAATAATTTTAGAAAGTACATATATGACTAAAGCTAATTTGAGCTGGGGAAGGTGGAAGAACTAAATGACACTTTAGAAATACTAAGCAGTATTTTTTTCTTTAATGTAGAACTTCATCCTTAGAAACTGCACATTTACTTTTATCAAGTCAAAAAAACCAATGATAAACTCAATGCCATTAAACAACAGATAATAATCCCTTTGGTTTGTCACAATACAAAAGCTCAAACTTTTAAATTGATTTTATACCTTATAACCTGTAAGGGATGTGAATATGTTTCAAAAACATCTGTGCTGGGGATATTTGGAAAAACATAATTGTTTCATTCATCTCAAGCAGCAACGCAAAATACTAATTAAGATAAAATTCAGCAGCTCAATACGAATAATAGGTACAAAAAAGGGCAAAAATCGCATCTTTTGACAAGACAGAATGAATGCAAGGTATCTGACAATCTTCAGTCTTTGTTAAGACCTTCAGACAAGCTGGGATTTGGGTGGAGAAGTCCCAGAAATGGACCTAAATGCCCACAAAACAATATGCAGTTACCCTTTCAATAGAAAAAGGTTTGCAGATACTACAGTAAGGGCATATACCTGCCTCAACTTTGCATGCAGACAAAGCTTAGTCTTGACAATGAGAAACTGACAAGAGAATTGAAGCATGCATCCTAACTGCTGGTGAAAGCATTCTGTAGACATGGTAGCAGATGATAAGTACAGCATACCCTTCTGCACAGATGCAACTTCAGTACACCTACAAGCCTGAAAAAGTTCAAAGCCTGTACTGCATGAACCTTCATAGTTGGGGTAAGGTTGAATGCTGAAAAGAAGGACTCGCACAACCTGCTTGGCAGTAAAACTCCCATTTATTTTTTTTCCTCAGCAACATACTAAAAATAATGCTGCGCATATACTTTAAAAATAAACAAATGAACAAACCTTTCCCCCCCCCCCAGACAGCTATCAGCTTATTGCAAAACACTCCTGGGTAAGCATAGGCCGTATTTCAGAAGTTAATGTACCAATTAAAATAAAAACTTGCAGCAGCTAAGCAAAGTTTTGAAATCAATTTGTCCAAGCATTCATTTCAATTAATCCTACCTTGCAAAACACGAGGCTTACTTACTTTTACTTGAAGGCCCAATTATATGCTAGTAGGAGATAGGCAGAATAGGTCACTGCTATAACCCGCTTCTTCTCCTCATGTTCAACTGAGAAGCACTTGAACAGGACTAGCTAGAACTGTCACTTTTACTAGCCCCTGATAATGGAGACCCCAATCCTGATTCTCAATGGAAACACATACTACAAGTTGAAACAAAGCGCCCTTTCTCATTTTTAGGTTAAAGTGTAGTCGAAAGAACTGAAGCAACCCCCTGCACACCTCTCCAGATCTTGCTTCTTTTCTCCCCTCTGATTGCAGACTTGGAATGCAGGATTAATATGATCTTCTCTATACCTAGGGGTTATTTACCCTCAGAATAGAGAGGCAGCAATCACCCTATTTGTTATGGAAATCGTATTCAACAGCAGCTGCTATAGCTAAAATCAGATCCTTCTGTGGCCAAAACTAGAATATGCAATACACAAAAAGAGTGCTCTAAGGTATCTGGAAATTATTTCACATAGTTTGTAGATGTCATGGTTAAATCGTATGCCTGGGGTAGCCACCTTTTTTATTTATTTTTTTTTTATTTTTATTTCCCAAACAGTTTAGGTATACTTTCAAAACTGATTCTCTATTTCCAGTTGATTGCTCATTTCCTATCCTAAGGAGAAAGGATACCATAAGGCTAGAAAGCTCCATCTTTACAGTCTTCTCCTTTCTGCATGAATCTGCCCTGAACAAAGCTTTAAACCCACTACTTTGTTATTCAAAACCTAAATGAGATTTAAAATACAAGCTGGAGGAAGATTTCTACACATGGGATACTTAAGGGATAGATAAATCTATTTACTTCATGACACTCCCCTGTGACAAACTAGATTCCAAGTATCATGTTCCATGAATCACTAAGGTAGCATCACCAAAAGAGAGCCAACAGTAAAAACCCCTTCCCTTGTTAACGTTTCCCAGCATGTTAAAACCACACATAATCCACTGAGAAGCAGAAAATATGTGCCCAAGAGGTAAAATAATTGATATAATATGTACTTTCCTTCTTAAAAATCAAAGAAGTGTAATCTTTCTGACAAACTGGTTTCCTGGCTTAACTATTTTCATCAAGACACACGGCTGTTCACACAGCAATTTGCTTTCTGCTGCTCCCTGATTGCTATCTGGGTAAATATGAAGGATTTCAGAGTAACTGCTCTGTAGCTGGAAAAGTGGCCAACATCCCTGAAGAGAATAACTCAGTGGGAAATTTATGAAAGGAGTGGGAAGAGAGAAAAACACTTTCTTTAGTCCTGGGTTGGGCTTTTTCCAGCCTAGTTTAGGCCACAAAACAGACAAGGAGGAGAATAACACACCTAAAGGAACACTACTTGACAGGTTTTTTTTAGGACTTCATTATATGCATTTTACTATGAAATGTAAAAATCTTTGAAAGTGAATAGAATCTCTTTTCTGGACAAGACAATTTGATCTGCAATATCAATATTGTGAACGTTCTCTACTACTTGCTGTCAGCTTCCTCACAAGGAAATAATTCCCATTTTACAGAATTATCTATGTAAATCTGTAAGATTTTCATATACTACATAAACATAACAAACTGTTTACGTAGACCAGCATGGTCTATAATTTAAATAAACTGTTTTTATGACAAGTGTCTGATTATAGTCAGCATGTTCTACTACTAGACAGATTTTTTCTGAAGTATGTAAATTGAGAAACCATTTTGACTGATGAAAGAGCATATGCTAATCTATTTTAATTAGGAAGTTACCTCCAACATAATACTGAGAAGCTTAACATGTTTTTTCAGCCCACTCTGAATGGAACCAAACATTCATAAATGCACTAACAGTTTTGGATACTGGATCATTCCAAACCATATCACCACATTTTCTTTGTTGAATACTAACTTGCTTATACTGAGTGATAGATTTTCCCACTTATCTCTTGGAAAAGACGAAATAGCAGATTACATACACTTTACTGAGAAGCAGGACTGAAGACATAGAAAACATCTGAAACAACTGGAAAAACAAACAAACAAAAGAAATACTTTCACATTAGATCAATACTGTCTACATTCTCATTTCTATTATAGGCATTAAGTATGCCAGGATCAAAAATTTGCTCCTGAGAAAGATACTGACTATAACAACACCACTCATATCCATTAAAGCAGAAGAGAATACAGGTTTTTTGCATGTCTCACAGGGTCTTAACTCCAAGCAAGAAAAGCACTTAATGAGCAATTGATCAAGTGTGAATTTGGACTAAGCACACCTCTGTGCATTTGAGCCATTCCAAAGAATGATGACCAAGAGACTTTCATATGTCCTTAAAGAGCAACATACTTTCCAAAGGTTTTAACAAATTTCCAAATATCATTTCAGCTGATAGCACGGAATATCATATTTATGTTTACTAGAAGTGAAGGAGAATGGGGGAGAAAAATTGAAGAATTTTACCACCAGCACACTTTACATGTGGATAAAGATGATAATATACAGTGTTGATATCCTGTCTTGTTCAATAACAGGCATGATCACCCCCTTCAAACGAGCTTACTGGAATAACATTTTCCACAGAACACACACACTTCTGCAGAAGATATGTTACAGTTCCAGACTTGGAAGATATGACTTTCTCCTTTCTCTCGGAGGCTTATATTTCTGAAAGTAACCAGGACTTTGAATAGGGGCATTAGGCATTCAAGTTTCCATTTCCTGAGATTTCAAGCACTATCCTGTAAAACAGCAGCAGCTTAGCAGGGAGAAAAGGAGAAAGATTTTTTTAATCATTCTTTGAGGACCACCCCCTGCCAAAGCCATGATATTAGATACTAGAAAAATGTGAAAAATACGAAAAAATGTTTTTGCTAGTTAGAGTACACAGGAATGACTGATGCAGGCTTGTACTTAACTAGGTGTAAAACATGCTTGTGTGGTAGAAAACCCTTCTTTTCCCTGAATGGAATTAGGTAGGGAAGCATGGTTGTGCAAACAAGGTGGCCAAGATCTTATTCCACCAGGTGAGAAAAGATGAGGTAAATTTCTTTCTTCCACACATGCTCACCACTCACCTTGAGTGCAGAGAACTACCTCTCTCACTTGAATTCTAGGGCAGAAGCAGTGAAGCGACAAACTTTACTTTTTCCACACTGCAGAGGCAAAGTCAACCTGCTAAAAGAAAAGCTCTTTCCCCTAAAGCTTTTACAAATATTATGGAGGGCGGAGGGGAAAGACACATCACTACTGAGTACCTGAACTGCCATGAGGACTTTTAAGAGACAGTAACAGAACAAGGTTACTGTGTACCATTCCCTCTAAGGAAAACAATCCAAGATGCAACACTAGGGCCTGCAGGTGGCTGCAAACTCAAAGATAAAACTATAATGATGACACTTTTTCAAAGGTTCTTGTAACTATGAGCACTAGAGAAACTTTTTAGTTTGATTTCAGAAACCAAAATTGCAGTCCAATTCTGCAGCAAGCCCGTTTCCATGGGAGCAAAATTCTAATTAATAAACTTCCTACAGTGTGCTGAGAGGCCCGTGACTGAAGAAAACTAAACAAGATCTCATTGTAGGCCAGCAAGTACAGTGTGAAGCAATGTATAAAAGTATTACTATGAAAAAGAAATAAAGTGAGAAAGAAGCTTTGGCAGAGATACTGAGGAGCTTTATATTATAAAAGAAATACTAAAATAATGAAAACTGGCAGAGAAACACTTAAAAAGCATTAAGGAATATTGACACCCAAATTGGAAATAAAATATTGGTACTGAAGAGACGAGCAGCAAATAAAACTATTCTATGTTCATCAACCAAGCAAGAGAGAACACAGAGTCAGATCCAGTATAATCTTTTCTTCAAGTTATTCTGAAAACACTTAAAGGCATAGAAAGGAATATGATAAACAAAACTTTTTTTTCAAATTATATAAATATGCATACAAGTGATATAAAACAGTATATTCATCACTAAACCCAAACCCTAATCTTTCTGAAACAGCTGTTAAGATTACAGAAAGCAAACTAAGAGTGAAAATTTAAGGTACTGTATCATAGTAAGAACAGTAACAGGAGTGCCACATGCAAATTTTTAGCAGCCAAAACGAAAGTAAAAAGTGCTGAAAGTTTGCTCATTAACTACAGCTGTACCTGAAGATGAGGCAAGGGGGAAGATACTTCTCTTTACAGAAACTCCCTAATTTTTCCTAAGAAAATAAACATGACACAGCTCTCTTTCACTGATACAACCTTTACGAAACAAATTCTTGTAACAGCAGTCAGTAATGAAATCCAGCCAAAATTTGTTATTTTAAGAGTACAGATGAAAATGTAGAACCAAATAGCAGCTCAAGATAAATTTCATCAGGAAACTAGAGATGGCAGCAAAGTCTCAAGCTATCAATTGAGAATAAAAGTTACATGAAAAGGAAAGTTCTGAATAATTCTCACAGCATTGTTTAAACAGTAAACATTTCAAGTTAGTTTTTCCTTTTTCCTTTTTTTAAACAGTGACAATAGAGAAAAAAAAAAAAAGAAAGAAAAGAAAAGGTTTAAACCACAGTAAGACTATTTTTAAACACAAGGACTTCACAGATCAATCTTCAGCACATATCAGAAAAACATTTTTAAGCAGCTTTCAAGAAAAGATGCATGTTTAAATATCAATGTACTCAGAAGTCACCACTGATTTCTGAGTGTTCCAACCACGTATCTGAAACCACATTTCGGGAACGCATTAGTCTCATGCTTTTCCTCAGCTTTGCAACCCTAATGAGTACTGAAAAATTTGGTACAGGCTCAGTGGCAGGGAAAAGAATTTCCAACTCTCAGTCTTCTGTAACACCTAGTTTAAAAAAAAAAAATACATTAGTAATATAGGAAGCTAAGCTCTACTCTGAAAAATAACAAATACTCAGAGAAAGAATCACAAAAGTTTCACAAAGTGATCTCAGCTTTCTGCTAAACTGCCTCCTGAGAATACTCTAAAATGCTGCACTTCTGCATTTGCTATTTAATTCTAAAACAAAAGGATTCTAGCATATCCAAAAGTGCTGTCTCAACACCAACAAATAGCTCAGTATCTCACAAGTAAGGAGAACACCAAAACCAACAGTTCTGCTACATATTTTGTCAAGCTCCTAACTGTGACACGTTCTCAGAACCAAATTGTCAGCCCATGTCCAGTGCGGCAGCATCTGCTACTCTCTCATCAGTGCTTGGAACATTCACTCTGAAACTGGGAGGCACATATTCAAGTCCTTCTCTAACACACAGCACCTGAAAACGCACTCACCAGGCTAGAATACATGGGAAACAAAGGTATTCTCAACACTGCTGGCTCTTGTTTTATGGAAATATTTAATATTCACCAGACCACTAAGAAGGGAAAAGCAGCATCCATGGTGACCATACTCACTAAGCAAAAAGAAATCCAATTCCCAGTCCTGTTGTGAGAATTTTGTTTCATACACACAACACAAGGAAATAAACTTTACACCCAGCTATTTAAAAACATTCCTAACCAGCAAACACACAATTCAGACTTTTGAAAACTTTAAACAACTAAGAAACTAAGAATTCAAGAAAGAAGTTACGTCTGCAAGAGTACAGAAAGTATCCTGCCTCAATGACAGCTATGAAGTATTGAGTACTTTCCAATTGGAAGTGCCTGCAGATGATAAAAACCAAAAAAAGACACACTTGAGATCTAAGATTAGAGAAAGAGCTCCTGATATTTTAAGCACCCTATTTACTTTAACAAGAATAAAGAAGATAAGGGAACATGTTTTAATGATAATTGAACCTTAAGGGCTGAATATCCGAGAAACCTATCCAACAGGTAATCATTTTTCCATAGAGGGAAAAAAAACCAACAAACAAACCAACCCAAAATATAAACAACAAATAAAATCTTTAGCTAATAGCTGTAACTGAGCAAAACAGTTCTGTCTGACCTTCAGCTTGAAAGCTCCTTTTATTGCTTTCATCTCTCTGGTACCAAAGCTCTGGAATTAAGACACTTGTAGGAACACACTAAAGAAGAGATTAGCTTTAGTTTGGGGGTTGTAGAAGGAAAAACAGTTTTCTGTAAGCAGAAGTTGGTACTTTCAAATCTAAACAATCCTGATATACTAATACAGAACTTTTCCTTATTTAAAAAAAAAATAAAAAAAAAGGGAGGGGAGGACATATCTTAATTGAAACAAGTTCTTGACTAATGCAGTATGTTTTCGATTTAGCTTTAGAGCAAAACAAAATCTGAAGAAAAAGGTAGCTCAGGAATACTTTGAATTTCTTCAATTTTCCTAAATATCAGTATTTTTGCACACAATCACACCAGAACCAGCAGAAACACCCTGAGATTTGGATTCTATATAAAAATTAGAAGCACTCACAAACATTAAGCATGTTTGTGGTTCAGAGTACATCCAACTGTTAATATTCAAGTCCTGAAGGACCAAACAAAATACTTGCACACTTCAAAAGCATCTAACCATGTCATAAGCTAATATGCTTCAAAGACTTAGTTCAAACACTCAAAAAACACAAATCCCACATTCACACTTGCCTTCCTAACTTTAATTTGACTCCACTGTGTATTCTATTTAAATCCTGAATGAGGTGAGGTCCTGACAAAGTTAGTGCTGAGCTTTAATTATGAGGAATGTTTATGTGTATAGAAAAAAGGAAGAAGCAAATTAATAATACAAAAGCAACTAAGTGTGATTAGTGTGTGTGTGTGTGTCTTAATTTTTTGTCAATTCAAAACTTTTTCCTTAAAAAAAAAAAAAACAAACAAAAAAACCACACAAAACCAAACAAAACAAAAACTCCTTCCTTTTCCTTACTATTTTTCGGCTTGCTGCAGAAAAGAGCTTGGAGGCTATCCTTCTGTTTAATATGTAAAAAAGCCAAACATGCTTTACAAAAAGCAACAAAGCATTTTATTATATGGCCTTAGTAGTTCATTGTTGTCAAAGGTAAGGAGCCAGAAGGTGTCCTGCACACTTCTCTCCCTCCATTCCTAAGTTCTCTACCTTGAGCTAGCCCTGACTGTATTGTAGGTCTTGTTAAGCCAGAGAAATCAGCAAAATAACAACCCATTCAACAATTAAATATTTTTGCAGTGCACCTGGCTTATATAGATCAGATGAACACTAAAGCTGGCATAGAGGAAGGGTGGATATCACAGGGCATGAAACCACATAATTAGAGCAAGATCTCCCTCTTCCAGCAGCAGCAAACTTAATTCAGCTCACATCATAATTGAACTCATATGCCTCACACAGGGGCAAAAAGAAGAGAAAGGCTAATACTACCATGTTTACAGAATCTACAGACCAGCTATAACTAGATACTGAATTCCTCTGGAATCATGGTACCCTTAAAAAGGCTGCAGGATTACAGAGATGCAGGACTTAACCTCAATTCCCTTAACCTCAATTAGCTGCTCTCTAGTTAGACCAAGTGCTGGCCAAACAGATGTTTTCTCTAAAGCCATGTGAACCCAATCTATCTCATCCTGCTAGATTCAAGTTCAACTCTAGCAAACCTAAAGTGCTCCACAAAGATCTGCTCTGTTCTAGGAAAAGTTACTAGGTCAGAACGGTATTGATGCAGGAAAGATCCTATTACCAAAATAAATCATTCCCTACATTACTTTTTTTGTGTAGTCTTCCCAGGGTACCCTCATCCCTATTCTGTAGATTGCCTTTTCACAACCAGTAAGAGGGGGGCAGAGGGAAGGTCTGGAGAGGGAAGTAGGATTACCTCACTTGCTTCCTCACTGTCCCTTCCACTTACAGGTGTACAAATGCCTTTAACCAAGTGTAAATCAGCGCTTTCCTACTGTTGAGAACTCTTTCCCTCTCTTCAGTATCCAGAACAACATCTGAAGAAAATAGAAAAAGGAAAAAAAGAAGTGAGCAGCTGACCACTACATTTGCAGCAACAGCTGCAGCATTTTGCAGCATTTTGGTGCATTTCCACCACTGGAGCAGGGTGGAAGTAAAGTAATAGGAGATTGTTTCAACTGGCTTCTCCAAGCTAGAACATCAGGAAAGCAGTCAAAAGGTTTTATTCATAGACCCTCTCCCCAAAACAAAACCGGGAGAATAAAGAAGATAGAGGAACATGGCTGACTGTCAGGACAAGTTAAACTTTCCTTCAGGAGAAATACTAAGAACTTTTTTGTTTCGGTTTGTGGTTTTTGTTTGTTGGTATTTTGTGTGCATTTGTTTCCCCCCCCCCTCCCCTTGAAAGAGCAATGAACGAGAGACTGCCTCTCTACAGATTGCTTTTATCTTTTTTTCCTCTTTAAAGACAACAGATTTAATACTGGGAAAATCCAAAATTACTTCTAAAGGCATAAAAGATAAATGGACAGTTTACGTACACAGGTAAGAAGACATCTAGAGTCAGATTTCATAAAGTTCTGAATATCTTAAAGGCCACTGTACCTGCAAAGCCTCAGCCAAGATGTTTTCCCTTACCCGTAGAGCTCTTTGGATCAAAAATTTTGAAATGTGAACTCCCTTCCAAACCCTTGTAATAGTGAGTTTAAATGAAGTAATGAGTTACCCAAGAATCATGTTTCCTAGAAAAGGAACACCTTAAAATTATGCTTCTCGTTCTCAAACACAGCAGAACTAACACTTTAATGAGATAAAACTAGTTTCTCAGCTGAGCTGAAAGTGCTTCCTAAACAAATACCAGTCTAAATGTCCACTTATACCCCAGCTTCTACTTCTAAAAATTTTGTTCAGAAGCAAGTTCTTTACAACTTTCTTAATTCATATATTCTAGGAAATGTACTCAATGTTAAATGCTAGGAATAACGGCTTATATCCAACTAGAAAAGAAAATGGGGATGTTAATAAAAAATGAAATTGGAGTACCTGCAAGCAATTACATATGCCATTGGGTAGCCAAAGAATCAGGTGAAGGAGCCACGTGAAAATCTATTTAACCAAATGCTATTTATAAACCTATGGTGGAAGGAAAACACACAGAACTTAAGGGGCACACAGTGAACTTTCCAAGTGTGTAAGAACTATACCTCAACTATAAATGTCTTCACATGGTGAAGATGTATTTCAATTACTGATTTCTGAAACAGCAAAGTCAATACAGAAATTGACAAAATATTGACAACACAAGAATACTGACACATCCTAAAACTGGAAGGAAAGCACAGCCCCATTGTGCCTTGAATACTGCAATAAAAGCCTGAAGGTACATAGTAACTTTCTGGCCACCCCTGCTTACGCTATTTTAGCAAAAAAGTATGAAAGTAAAAGAGCAAGGCACTTGTTAACCAAGATACAATCACTTCTGTCATTTGAGAATACATTAGGAAATAGTCCTCGGTCCTTTTAGTCCTAAATTTATGCTGTAACAGATTTCTAGTTGTTTCTCTGAAAAAGACATCTTGGCTTCTCATACAAACTGAAGTGAAAAATTAAACCCTTACTATGAGGCAAAGGTCTTTTACAGTGAAGCTCCAAAAATTATTCCAAACCCTATTTAGCTGTTTTCATTTCAGAAAAGATACTGGCTAAGAATGGGGCTTAAACACTAGTATCATTACTGTAACAGAAACACCAAAGCTTGTGGTGCACTTCTTTTTCTGACAAGGGAGGCATTATTTTCCTCAACAGACATCTCCCAAGAAACACTATAACTCGCTCTGAATACAGCAGAAGTTTATTATAAGAAGTTACTAACCTGACACTCTAAAAACCAGTTCAGTTTACAGCTGCACTGAAGCAAAGGCTCTCTCTTCCCATGCTTTTGATGCCTTGCCTAGGTGTCCACTTACATCTGACATATGCAAAGAAAAAGAAAAGGGTTTCTTGAGGTTCTTTCTGCGGGTATATTAACTGATTGGTACTCCATCTTCAGAGATTAGTCTAACTTTTTAAAGGACTAGTGATGACAATCCTGGCCACGCATGTAATATATCCTGTAGACGTGTTTTCACACTGGATATTTAAAAAAAAAAAAAAAAAGGACTCACTACTGGAAAGGGACAATTCATAGTTATTTTTATCAATCCAAATTTGGCATAAAATACCTACTTTTAATGACAGACACTTTCAATTCTGAAGTCATCATTCTTTAGATGGTGCACTACAGGTTTCTGAATAGTGGTCTTTGGAAACATCATATAAGGATTAATGCTGCTTCATTACCTTTCATTGTAGTGACATCTATATGAGATTATAAAAAGGACACTGTATCAGACAGAGAGCTAAGTAGATGAGTGGCTACTGACATAACGTGTCTTTTCTTTCCCTAATATTTCTTTAGCCTAGAGCATTTTATCTCAAGCACTGTATTTGATTGAAGTGATTCTCGGGGATAAAGCCCCCCGCTCTTGAAGGCAGCAAAGTTCTACACTATTTTAATAAAAAGATCAAACTCTTGGAAATCTTCAAGACAAGATAGCTTTTTTTTGTCCTGTCCCACAACTTTTCACAGACAGCTGCTCTAGAATCTCAATACTAAATTAGTCTGAAATCTTCTAATTTTCAGTCTCAAACTACTGACTAATCTGCACACATTTGCTCATCTGCTCTTACCTTCAAGGGCTTCCTGATCTTAGTGTTTAAGCACAAAACCATATTTGTAAAGCCCTTGCACAATCTTTCTCAGTTAGTATTTTCCTAGATCAAGTTCCTTCAAACCATCTTAAGGGACACGCTACTTCCCAGTCGTTACAGTGGTCTTGTTCACACCACATGGATTTATGTAAGAATGCAGCTGCTTATCAAAACAACACTAGAAAAAGCAACAGAAATGGAGAATACTGGTTAAAATGTTGTAGTCTGCAACCAGGTATATTATTCAGTGTTCAGCCACAGTTGAACCCCTTAAGTATAAACAAGGCACTATTAAAATTTCAATCCGCAGCAGAATAACTTAGCTAAGGAGATATTCTAGCAACTATGTACTTCCAGCAATCTAACATTATTTTCCTGAAGCACTGCACATTATGACCTCACGCTTAAATCAAATATTCATTATCATCTGTTACCCTTAAACACTGTAATACAGAAACCAGTGTTCAAATAAAACATTCTCGTCTATTTCAAACAGTTCTAAAAACCCCTCAAAAGCTAAACTAGACAAATCACTTTCCATGTTCCAGAGAAGTTCTCTTCCCTGTCCCCACTTTCCAAACAGTGAGTACATAGCACAGTTGTTTCACATTTCCATTTGGTTTGTCAAAATTATACCCATCACTTCACCAGGAGATGCAAAATTTCAACAGTGTATACAGAAAAAGTACATTTGATAGTGAACAGTATTCTCACTCCTGTGCAGAGAAAATGAAGGTAACAATGAAAAAAAAGAATCACTGAAACCATCAAAATACCTCTAGATAGTTTCATTATCACAATACTTTACATTATAAACGTTTTTCCTTGGACAAGGAACCCATAAGCTCTCTCCTTTATTTCCTAAACACTCCCAGTCTAGAGCATAAATATAAAGCATCTCCATACCAAAGTAAGAGCTTAGGATGGAACTGCAACCACCATCCTCTTGCCTAACTTCAACAGGATACAAGCATTCATACTTTAATGAAAACAATCCCATCCCGTCCTGCCTAAAGACCTTGTGTCCTCCTGCACATCTTTTTGCAGTGTTCCAGCAGTGCTAGTAGGCTGCTGAAGAGAAACACCTGCAGGCTTTAGGCACTTAACTCCTCTTTACTAGATGAGCCCAAGCAGAGAGAATTATCCTATCACAGAGGAAGGAGGGATGAAAACAAACTAAAATCCTCAAGTGTGCAGTGCAGAAAAGGAACAGACTGATCCCAGATGTATTGCAGAGAATATCCTGAAAGCTACAATAGTAGTAGCACCAATCATCACATTATACTTTGGTACTAAAAGCAACTGCACTACTACTATGCACAATGATTGCTCATATATCCACCAATGGAAGGCAAAATTACAAAAATTACACTTTAAGTGACAATATGAAGACTAATGATTTCAACTAGAATCAGTGCCCTTTTTAACATGAGTAAACATTTATCAACTTTATCACACACTATTTACAAATTAAAAATGTGGAGAATTTTTTAAGCAGCCTGCAATCCTTTATGGAACTTCCCTAATGCTAACATAATTGGAGATGAATCTAAGAGGTACAGAAACTCAAAACCAGACGATGTAAAACCAAGCCCTTGCAGAACAAGGACTCTATCTCATGTTCTTGTCTTCTAGATTTGATACCAACTAAACACACGCATTCTCTCTTTGGCACAAATAAAATTATTGCTACGTGTATGCGGAGCTCCTATGACAAACTCAGAACAGTTTTCACATCAGATGAATACCCAAGTAGGTGTAGTATTGAAACATCTATGTTTTAAAAACAAATAAATGCATTTTTCAGTGAAAGCATTAATAAAAAAATTAGTAGTACACTTAGGACTATTATCTGTGAGCTGTCAATTAAATGCATGGTCTGACTGACATAACAAAAGGCTTAAATATTTTAGACTATGTACTTATCCAACCCTGTTCTACGATTCTATGATAATGTACAGGAAGAACCTCTTCAAAGTTACCTGGAAGAAAGTCTAAGGGGAATGACACACCTCTTTTTTCCATCACCATCAGTTTGTGGTTTTCATCACCACCAGTTATCCAGAGATATATTGACACATTTTTGAAGGCTAATGTAGAAATCACAATTTACTTCTTGCTTGAAGTGTGTTTGTGTCAGTCAAGTCTGAAGACAAGACAGTAAACCTAGAACATAACACACCTGGGAAAGTAAAGCTGCATGACTAATGATAGGATCATAAATGCCACTTTAAAAGTTCAACAACAAATTGGTATTATTATTCCAATTTTTATCCCCATATAGCTTTCAGCAACAGAAACGTATACTGGAATATGGAAATGAAGTTTTCACTTACTTTTATTTAATTTTTTTTTTCCCTAAAGAAGACAAACTAGAAGTTCTCTTTATTCCTCCTGGCCTTTCTTTTCAATATGAAAAACGCATGCTTGCAGAACTTAAACACATTAAATGTCACACAATAAACAGTCTATCATTGTCACTCCAATCAATTCATTCATATACTATAACATTGTAAGTGTTCCACACTCCAGCACACCAAAGCTATCATCACTGCATTTACACAAAGTAAATCTTACCAGTTTATTGTATTTCAAAGTGTTTAAAGTTTATCCTAAAGATCAGAATATGCCTCAACAAATTGGACTGCATACTGTCAGTTAAGAAACTATCTCCTTATTTAGCTTGTGAATTGCATATGAGCTTTGACTAAATATTCAGTTATTTTACAGGCAAAGATCTCTTTCCCACATCCTTTGTGAAAATACCTTTTACTACCTTGCACGACAGTGGTAACTACCTATTTAGAAAAGATAAATTACCTGGCTTAATATTTCATGTGTCCGAAACACAAATCAGGGCCAGATGTGCTATTTGCAAGAATTAAATTACTGTATCAATCAACGATAAATCACAAGAAAGTGCAGACATTTAGTGGATGCTTCACTGAAAGAGATTTAGTAAGATGCATACGTAGCAATTCAAAGCAGATTTACAGCATCTTTCCTCAAGTTGCTTCAAGGCAGCCAAGGTGGTATCCAAAATCTGTAAGCTAGATAAAGGTGCTGTATTCCTGATTGCCTGGAATTCACCTGCACAGTACTGCAAAGATACAGGAATTACTCCTTACACAACTGTTCATGAAACTGCGTATTTATTTTAACTGCCTTTTTTTTAGATGACTGTCATGACATCTGTGCGGAAAAGCCTGAGCAATCACAACAAGCTATCAGCCCTTCTCACCATCACTGCTGCTATTTTCAGTGATCCACCCTGGTTTTGCTACAGTGCTCTTGGCGGCATTATGCTACTGTGATTCAGGATTTATCTTACGTTTACTTACATCACAACGCTATCTATACTACCAAAATTTCATGTGGAACTTCTGCAGCTGATACCAAATCCACAGTTTTTGAGCACTCTCTACAAAATTCCCAGATCACAAAACAAAAAAGCCATTTGAGATGTGCAAACATCTGGACTCTTGTGAATCATCCCTTCTCTAAACGGGTGTGTGGTCACGCATAATCACTGTACCTTCTTTCTAACAATAATTAGGTATGAATAAAATAGTGTGCAAACTGCAGTGGTTAGCACAAAACCACTCATAAAAGGAGTGTGCCAAAAATTGTCCTCAAAACATGTTTAAGAATTGAGTTTCGTTTCTGAGCTACAGAAGCTCCTCACCAACAATCAGCATTAAACTGGAGCAACTGTTTACCGATTACAGCAGCAAACAAGGCCCTTTAAGCTCAATATATTAAAAAGTTCTGTTGAGAGACGTAGCAATACATCGTGAAATGACAGAACTGAGTGCTGAAAATTCTGCTGACAACAAAGTCACCTGCCAAGTCCAAGACTCACATTTTTCATATAACTGCCAGGAAAGATTAATCTGAGAAGATTTTCAACCCCAGCTTTGAAAGTAGGCAGCACTTGATATAAACTGAAAAGCATACCAGTGGAGAGCAAGCAAGAGAATACATGCAGAAAAAAAATCCTTTGTTTATAATCAAAACATGGTGAACAATTACTCTTATAAAATTAACTGTCAGGAGGAAAAAATCCAAACACACAGAACGGTGTCACTACTAAGGCTTCCACAGCAATCTCAGCTTCGGAATCAGAAACACACCACAGAAAATTACAAAGTCACAATATTGCTACATCTTTCATGTGCATTTTGCAACACAGACGCAACTACAGGAAATATGTGAATGATAACAAAGAAATAAAAACGGATTTGGAAACTGACCAGTCACAAAAATGGGCCAGAAATAGAGTTCAGCTTTAATTGGTTATTAACACCTGATCTGGGGGACTCTGCATTTTCTTGGTGAGATTACACCGACTGAGGCTTAAACTGTCATTTCCATCCGCCCTACAACAGTGGCAGCCCGAAATAGGCAACTGGGAACGCCAGTAACTGCCTCAACTCTTAGGCTGGATACAAGCATTGAACATCGGTTTAATAGCAGTTGCATAATAAGACTCAAAAGGCCAAACACTCCTACTGCCTTACACATCTCTATTCCCACAAGAATGAGAGTGGAGGGAAAGATCTGGACGAAATCCGAGCACTACCCGAGCTGCCACTAATAAGCTGGTTATTATGCAGCAAAGAAGAGGAAAAAACAACACCTGGCGCACAAGCATGCAGACAACCAGTGAATAGGTGGATCTACGGAGAGATATCTTCCCTTTCCCTTCCCCAATAGGCAATCCTCGATGGGTGTGCCAGGAATGGGATATAGGGGGGAGGAGAAGAAAGGGGGTGGGAAGTGGTTGCCGCTTGCTGCAGCCAGGCTGAGCGATGGTTAGGTGGTTAATCATGGTGGCTGAGGAAACACCGGGTCACTTCTCCCCTTTCAGCCTCCCCCGTCATAACGACGGTGGGCAGCGCGGCGGAGGCACCGGCCGTGCCACCGCCACCAGCCGAGGCGGGGATGACCCGGACCCGGCACCGCTCGCACGGACCCGCCGGCGGCAACTCAGGTGGGTCCCCGGCAGAGCGAGCATCTCTCAGCCCCCGCGCCCGGCGGGAGG
>JANRGW010038919.1:0-16280 GCA_024733675.1 Psilopsiagon aymara
CTTCCCGGACAACACCCCTGTATTCTTCCCAGGCTGCCTGTCCTTGCTTCCACCTTTTATAATCTGCTTTTTTCCCCTCCAAGTTTCCTCAGCAGCTCCTTCTCCATCCAAGGAGGTCTCCTGGCCCTCCTGCTGCACTTCCTTCTAGTTGGGATACAACACTTATGAGCTTGTACCAAGTGATCCTTGAGTATCAACCAACAGTCTTGGGGTCCCCCTGCCCTGTGGGGCTATATCCCATGGAACCTTACTAAGCATGGTCCTGAAGATGCCAAATTCTGCTCTCTTGAAGTCCAAGGCAGTGAGCTTGCTGCATGCTCTTCTCACTTCCTGAGGATCTCTTAAATCTTAGAATTTACATCAAATCCTAAGGAGCACAGGATGTTCTTCCAGGTATTGCCATGTGATTTTATAATTATACCATTGTCACCATACACCGATTTCTAACAGTGGTCACCAGGAAAATCTGCTTGTGGAAGAAGCAGAGAGCACCAGGGACAGGGTCTCTTGGTTGCCTACTACAAGAGAAAGAGCTGAGGAATGGTCCTAGCTAGCCTGTGTAAGCAGTTTCTCCACTTCATTCCAGTGATATTTACTTAATGATGTCATACCAAGTGACAGTTAAGTCAAATCAAGTCACCTTTTTTTTCTCCTCCAAGAAATAACCGTCTTCCCCAGCCACTCACTGCATTTCAATTACTCAAATTTTAAACTTTCTGGGCTGCTGGCAGTTATGCAGTTCAGGCTGTTTCTACACTTCTATACAAAATGCTTGTTTGTACCATCCAACATAATCCATGTTTTTTCCCAGACAAACAGACAGAATATTATATTCAGCTCTTTTGCCTTCAGAAGCATCCCAGTTTTCTCTCCCGGTCCTTTTAAATCTTTGCCGACTTCGAGACAAAAGCTATTTTCACCAACAGACTGGAAAACAGACATGTTTTACAAAGCAATCTCTGTAAAAGTCTGTGCAATTTTCAAGCTAGCATGGCAGTAGATTCATGAGCTTGTTTAAAAGTAAACAAGCTTTCTGTTCTGGCCGTGGCTGATTTTCTTTATCACAAGAATTACACTATTTACGTTATGTACTTTCCTGCATGGCTTTCCTTGTGTTTCTCTCTAAGGGTTATCAAGAATAATTAATGGGATTCTTTCTTGTAGGATAGAAAAAAGAGAGTTGAAACTTAGGAATGCATGTTTATATTCATCAATCATTTACTACTTTTTTTATGTGACAGGCTTAGTAAATCTGAAAACTTGAAACTAAGGCCAAACTCCTGGCTCAGGGTCCATCCCAAAGAACAGGCTGGGATGTGAAGCACTTGCAAGTGGGAATGGGAGAAGCAAGTCCATATACCCAGTTAACTCTGCAGGGGAAGACTGGCAGCAGGGAACATAAAGTGGCCCCTGCATACATCCACCAAATCCTGCAATCTTTGAGCATTCCCAGCATCAGATCACTGAATGTATTGGCAATGCTGATGCTTTGCATATCCATTTCCTCCAGCATTTCAGTACACAGGCAGGTGATGCTGAAGTAAAAGGACAGCTGGGTTGCACTAAAGGCCATACCTGCCACACCTTGGCAAGTCAGCTTAGGCCACAACAGCTTGAGCTGGGTGCAGCATGAATCCCACTTTATAATTGTTCACATACCCAGAAAAATGGATGCATGCATGGGATCATCTCTCTCTCCTTCTGCACGTTATATGTGCACACACATAGTATTACCTACTTACTACAATCCACAGTATGAGGGCAATACAGCTTCTGGCATATAACTACAGGGAAAAACAGTTTGACTACATAGTCTAAACCCTTCAGTTCACTTGCTTTGTATCAGCTAATCAATAGCATAAATATGATTGTTTTTCTTGACAGAAGGCACAGTCATGAGAATTACGCACAGATCATTCTCTTTGTTAAATACTTTTCTAGATTTTGCTGCTTCTATAATTCACCAATTAGGGTTAATTGTGTTACCAGTTCAAAAAGGACCCCAAACACACCATATCTTTCTGAAGTTGCAGTCGCCTCTGTGTCCTTTTCTGATTTTCTTTCACACTGCTGTCCAGATTTGCAAATTTGGATGTTCCTTCCTGTGAGTTAAAAGGGAATTAAAGGCAGTTAAGGGAGGAGCTAAGTGGTAAGCTGGCAACTACGTTTGTGTAGAACACTTGCAAATATGTTCAACCAGGCAAGCCAGGCCAGCAAAAACATTTGCTGTGTAGCTACACATGTCTATACACGTGCTAATTTTCTGGGGCTCATACTCTGATGGGGAATTTTGGACAAAATCCCACAGGATGACTATAAGGGAACTTTTTTGCAAAATGGCTCTGCTTAGGCCAAAGCTAAGTGCTGTTGAAAATCTCCTGAGAGTTCAAATCAGAACAGCTTGCATATACTTCAGGTGTCTAGATGCTTCTTGAACTCTATCCTGAAATGACCTCAGGACTTTGGTTAAATTTCCTAATCAGGAGTACTACAAGTAAACACCTCTATCTTATGTAAGGTTTTGCTGTTTTTCTTAAGGCATGACATAGAGATCTGGCAACTACCCCCTGTGGCTTATTTACTAACACACAGGCAATGAAAGTAATAGGTTTTTATTTCTGCAGTATCAGCTTTCTTATGAATGGATGAGGTATTTCACAATAGACCTGTAGCCTTTATTTCCCTGGATACATAAAGAATGCTGGGAGTTACTGTTATTATTTTCCAGTGGTCAGGTAGATAGGGCATGAACCATTATCAATGTGTTTTTAAGAGGCACAGAACAACAGCCTGCACTTGTAAAGAGACTCTCATTAAGATGCTTAGTTCTCTCAGTCACAGTTACTGAACAGATCACTCAAACTGTATTTCCTTCCTTGGCTAAAAAACAGAAGCAAGTGAACAAGAACTGTTGTTTCAATGTCTTTGGGATACTTGAAAGGTAAACTTGAGATTCTCTAGCAGCAGCTGGCAGGCAGGTACAGAAGCTAAAACTGCAGCCTGCAGCAGAGCTGTTGTTTGGGGAGAGCACAGTGCTCCCTCTCCATGCCAGCCAACCTGTCTCATATGGCGTTTTGTCTGCTCTGCATTTAAATTTGGAGGATGATAGGCAAGGTCAAACACAGCTTCCATGAAAGATTATTTATAGTGAAATGAAACAAAGACTTTAAGGATTCAGTGGACATGAACCCTCCAATCGTTACAAAGCGGTCCAAGACAAGAAGTAGGAGAGAGGTTCTAGCTGTTCTGTGGAATTTTTCTCCTTTCACTACTTTCAAAATGTCTTAGTGACAGGGGTGGATAATTCATGGTAAACAAAGCAGATTGACAGGTTTGAATGTGTTCACCCATCGTTTCTGAGCAAAACACAGTGTTTCAGATACTGAGGCAAGGGGTAAGGTACAAATGCCAGACTGACTGGATACAACAGCCAGAGCAGCCAGGTTCTGGAAACTTTTCTTATGCAAACAGAAAATACTGCTACAAGCATTCATTTGTTTCTACAGAATATAACCTTTCACTGCTGTTCTTCCTCACTCCTTTCAAGCTCCTGAACTTGGGGTTCACCCAGGAGAGCATACAAGTCAAACTTTCAGACAGAGCCTGCTTTGCTGTCCATCTGGGCAGACACAAGAGCAGGAAGCCTGCTCCTTTGAAATTCCCAGCCCTGTTTTCTAAGCCCGAGAAAGGTATGAGATAGATGGACAAACCTCTTGCTTTCATTCCTCAGCTGAAGCTGAGCGACAGTGCTCCAGTGAAGTCAAAAGTACCACAGTGGTGCAGTTCAGGGGAGGATCTCATCTGGAGCTGCTCTGCACCCACCAGTGCAAACCTGAGCCTTTCCAGGTCCCCTAAGAGGTACACAAGCGAGAGGCTTATCTCCCTAGACAGAGCAGCATAAACCCAAAGCGCTAACCTGTGACTCATTTCAGCAAAACTACGCCACACAGCACCTCTTCATGCCTGTTGTGGCTCTAGCACTGTTGCAGGTGCAATACAGCACATACAGCTATTCTGGAGCTAAACCTCAACATGTCCAAAGGAGCCTTACCAAACTAAGCAGTGTGACATTCAACTTGAGGGGCTTCAAGCAATCCTGACCTGCTGTCTTGTGAACAAGTCCACACTGAATCTGTGCTGCTGCAGCCTGCTGCTTGTGGGCATCCAAGCTCAACAGGGTAATGCTAGCGTAGGTTTTTTTTCAGGAACAATGATATCACCTCTGAGCCCAACAGAAAAGCACAAGTTTCATGAACCTGCCCCCCATGAAGCACCACATACAGTGGTTCAGGGAGAGGTGAGCTTTGGCAGCTGGTTAGAAAAAACATTAACCGCAGCTTTAACTGAGATCACAAGCCTTGCAACTCAGGTAATTCTCACCTTCATCAGTAGCTCCCTGCTTGTCAGATAATTGTCATGGTCTGAGAAGATGTCACCCAGCTCTTCAAACATCAGCATTATATCCCTGTACAGGAAAAAAAGTAAATCGTTTGCGTCACAGGTAAGCACTCTAAATAGATCAGATCACTGGTTTTCTCACGAATCATTTACAGTTGGGCATATAAAAAGATTAATACAACCAAACTGCATCCAGTGAGATGCTGCACATCTACTAGGAACTTCCTGGGATGTTCTGGTGCTCCCAGTATGGTCAGATCTTATTTGACAGCAGCACTTAGAAATACCATATGTACGCAGACCCTGAGCAGGGTTTTCAATTACCCTGCAGGCTAGGAGGTTGCTGTAAAAAAGGATGTAAACAGATACAAGAGATAGAAAAACAGCTGTCAGAGGTATCCCACAGGCTGGTTTTGCCCTATTCCATGCACTCTGTAAAGCTAGAAGCATTTAAGTGAACAAGTCCCTTTCTACTGTCTGGCACTATGTTCACAAGATGGCAATATTTTGACCAAGAACAGCAACACAGGGCAATGGAAAGAAAGACCCAGCTCTCTAGGAGAAATGCAAAACTCTACTGCCTGGCAGTGACATTTCCCTTTGTTTATCAAAGGAAAGGAAAGAAATCTATTCCTCCCACACTGAATGAGCGGAACACCATCTTTCCTACAAGGAACTTTTTGGTGTCTGTTTGACATGCAGTAAATATGCCAGGTATTCCCATGTACAAAGTATTGTCTTTAACACAGGTCTGGATTTTGTTTTTTGGGGATATATTTAAGAACACATCAGGACCAGGAGAGGATTAGTGAGGGCTGTAGCAAAATGGACCTCCTCCAATTTCATGGGAGAGAAGACAATAGGCAAGTTACATGGGGCCCTTTTGCTGACCTTCTGAGAACAGTGTGCAAGATCTGGTTAAGTAGCTTATCCCAGAGTTTTTTGGAGGAGGTTGTGGAAGATCCAATAAGCTATAAAGGACAGAATAGACCCAGTATCCAAGAGAGCAAACTGTCCCCTCAGTATGTAAGAGAGCTCACAGCAGTCAGACCCAAAAAAGGGGTCTCAGCCTCACAGGAGTGAGAAGTTCTAACAGAACAGATGTCCACAATACAGCAGAATATGAAGGCAAATTAGAACAAGATGAAAAGAAAGAACAATGAGCTTGTTGCCTTTGTTTGGAACTGGCCACAGGAGCAGAGCAGGAGGCTTACTTTGGAACACATGCCCAGGTCTTCTTCAGCCGATAGATGGAGTTGGACTGCAGTGCTGAAATGATGGCCCTTAAGGAGGAAAAATTTTTCAGCATCCTACATTCCTGTGAAAGAAGCCATTAGAAACATGGGAGCATTAAATGTCAGCATTACAAATACATTTATGCTCTACTGTTTGACTGGTGTCATCCTTGCTACACATTCTCACATCTAAGCAGACAGCGGTGCAAACACTGGGCATCAAAAATACCACTCCCTCCTCCAGCCACAAAATACTTTCAGGCTTTGGCACTTTCATCTTGTTTTCCTCACTTGCATGTACTTGTGGTGACATTTTTGTGCTACAGCTTCCAGTTCTCCTAGTAACAATAAAAGGGGAACCCAGTCCATGAAGCCAAGCTAAATAGCACAAATGGTACACCTCTTAGAAAGCTCTTCAGAGTTACCAATTCCTTTTACCCTTTAGGGGAAGAAGCAGGCTTTGCTTCTTCATAAGTGGTATTTAGAATGTTACCCTCAACCATCCACCTGTTGATTATAAATAAAGACATGCAGAGGAATAGCCTGGTATTCAAGTATGTACACAGGTAAAGAGAAAAACCTTTCCAGCCTCTCCAGAGTTGGGATCAAATGCTAGCTGAGAGGCTGGTTCACTGGCAACTCTATGCTGCTTCTCTGTGGCAAAAGCTTTGATAGAAAAGGATACTGAGAAGCTTAATTCTCAAAACGCCAGCAGATTCCTGGTAAAGCAGATGGAAGCACGGAGAAGGGAGAAAGTCTGTCCTTGGACTTTTCAAGGCAATCTGTTGGTGACCCATGAACTAGAGCACAGGCATCAGTGACTTAAGGAACTCTTGCAAATACAAGCTCTCACAAACACTGGACATGCACATTAAGCAGACAAAACACCTGCCAATTTAACTGTGGCATGTAGATGAGAACGTACTCAAACTACAATTCTTGCTTCTGCAAACTTTTATGGGGTTGATTATAACACAGATAATGCTGATTATGTAAAGGATCCTTACAATGAAAATTGACACGATTTGTCTCCTTCATTGGACGGAAGAAATATAAAGCAATCTTAGCATAAACAAAAGTCAGACCTTACTATATCGGCCACTCTGTTCATGAGTTGCATTTAGACGGACTGAACAATTAAGACACGTACATTTACTCTCATTTAGTTACCTAAGGGAAAGAAAAGAAAAAAGTATTTCTGCAACTTAGAAGGCCACAATTATAGTGTGGCTTAAGAAGACTGACTGGGCAGACAGCACTTGAAGAAGGTGTGCAATTTGGCTAGATACAGGCCAAGTTCAAGATCATGTGGTAGGACACACAACATCTGAAAACTATTCTTGCATGGACTGCTGGCAAAGAAGATACCTAACAGCTCTTCCTCAGAGGTTGACACATTTAAGAATGAGCTCCTTTTTTATGTTCAACTTGAAATTCAGGCTAGAAAGAACATGAACAGGCATGAATTTTCAGCATTTCTTTTATTCCAAATACAACAGGAGTATGGACTGAAAGATTCAATTTGGAATCATCTTGACTTAACTGCCTATTGCATAATTTAACACACATTAGGAATTCAGTATTGGATTTTGTGTTCTCAGTAATTTAACTGATTGCAGACTAAACTTCAGCAAGCTTCCATCTGCATAGAAGTACTTTTAAGACTGTTTTGAGTAACTGTTTCATGCTGTATCCTTCATAAGAGAAACACCAGAAAGAATTCAGAAGCAACTTTGTTTTGACAAAATTAAGCATAACAAGATCCTAATTATTTCACTTATTTTTAAAGAAAATATTGTGTGAGTGAGACTGGCTGCTTCTGCTTTGGAACCTTAAATCTGGGTAGATTGGAGAAGTCTGGAGGGCTGGCAGTTAGAGAAATTACTCAGTTTATCTTGAAAACGAAGAAACTGGATCCAAAAGTCACTAGCAGTAACAAATGTGGAACTTCATGCTGCTAAGTTACAGTTAGTTGTCGGTGTGTAACTGCACACTAATGAGTGGCTTATTTTCTAATTCAGGCTTCTAACTATTCAAAACACTCATTTGCATGCAAAAAAGCAAGCAAGTTGCTTCAGAAGTGGGCAGCTAAGTATATATGTTATATATAACCAGCTGTTCTACATACGCAGTTCTTTTGTAGAGCATGCACATGCATTTTCACGTGCTTAGCTAAGACTGGCGCATTTCACTATGTGTATGAATTAAGTAAAGGGAGAAGTACTGAATCAGCGGAGGTGGAGGACAAAGTTCACTATCCACAGAACACGTATGAGAGTGATGCCTTTCCTGGCTTCCCCAGGCCCCCCTGCTGCCCCATGATGAGCAGAATGCTGCTTCGTACTCACCTGCCCAGGCTGTGGCCCAGGCTGCCCATAAAGGCTGCTTTAGCTATTATCATCTGCAGTTTAAACATCTGCACACAGAAAACCAGAATCAAACTTCGCAATCCATTCACATGGGTTATAAAGCAGCCATAAGATGATAACACAAGTTGGTGTAAGTGCCAAAAGAGGTGAAAGTCTACTTCCCTGTACCAGTTTCATCAACCATGCAGTTGTGAGAGCTTAGGTGCCAGGGCAAACAATACTGCCCCTCTGGGAGCATAGAAGTGCATTGTCAAGGTTGGAAAACCTCTGTTTGACTTGAGCTTTTTACAACTGCTTATTTTATATAGGTCAGAAAGAATCCATGTGATTCTTAAAACAAAAGTCAACAGTATCCATATGAAAGTGCTTTAAATGTTCTCTTCAAAAAGAGAGATCAAGCTTACTGCCAGCTTCCCAGTGCTCTAAGAGAAGCTGAAAAGGTTACAGTAAAATATTAAAGACAAAATCTAAGCAAACGAATTACGTAAAAAAAGGCACCCAAAACCCATTCACGCAAAGATTAAAAAAAAAAAGAAATGTCTGCTACAAGATCCTCCTAGTTCCTATGCTGAGAGGGCAGGGAAATGATTTGAGACAGCCAGAATGGCTTCATCAAGCCCAAGTCCTGCCTGAACAATGTAGTGGCCTTCAGTGGACAAGGGAAGAGCTACTGATGTCATATCTGGACTTCTGTAAGGCTTCTGACATGCCTCCCACGTATATCTGATGTATCTCCCACCATGTGTGATTTCAGCCCCCGTGGTATTCTGAGATGCAGGAGAGAGAGCATGATGCTCATTTGACCAATTATGAATGGCCAGAGGCAGATAAGCACAAAGCTTATTCTGAATCTGGCCACTGCCTGCGCCACTGCCAGTCCTACTCCATTCTTGTTAAACTTTCTTCTGAAAGCAAGTCTAACCTTTGGATGATATGGTCCATCCCTTAATTGCTTTCACTGATATGAGCAGTGTTTTCTTCCTAGGGAAGTGAACTGGTTGAATTTATACTTATCTTACCGTAAGTGTTACATTACCAAGCACATGGCACTTTCCTTCTGCAAGACACAGTATCTGACACCCTTCAAGTAGCACTCCCAACACTGTCAAGATACAAGCAACAGCCCTCGGAACTAAGGAGAGAAGGGCAGTACTTCATCTGCTATTACAAAGAAGTCAGTCAAAACCAGAAAGAATTAAGCCAAGATGCTCGCTGGCTTGGGGCCAATGCATACAATCTCCTTCTCCCCTTCCAACTGCCTCAAACCAAGGCACCCAGCACAAGAAACATTAAACAGTCTAGAACAACTTCTTTACATGTGCAATACGAATCCACTTCTCCAAGATCTTGGCTCTTTGCTGTGTTTTCAGTTCTTTGCTATTCAGGACAGTGCTGACAACACAGTTGGTAACTGCATTGAACTGAGAGATAGTAGCTCTGATGGTAGGTGCCACGTGCTTGTTTTCTTCCTTATCCCTTTGAGACCAGATGCATCCCAAGCAGTGATGGGGCACAACTTTCTTGAAGAGTTCCTAGAGTGAAATAGAGGTGCCTAAGTCAGCATGATTCTCACTGATCTCTACTGTCCACAAGAAGAAATGTGTGTTTAGAGTACATATTGGATATAAATCTAATAGGATATTAAAGGGTAAATAGTTGTTTTCACTAAGTTTAAAATACATACTTTGGTATACTCTTTATAGGCTTGCTGCCCTAACTGTCAGCTAAATAGTCCTGGGAAAAGAAGAGACACCTTTATACTGGCTGCATAACCAAATGGGAAAATTTTTTATAGGACAATAATTTGAAGGAGTTTGATATAGACAAACCAAGTCAGAGCGCTACAGTTAAGAGTACCTATACATCTTCAAGCCAAGCAGCAATATAGCCAAAATGTGCTATTTCTCAGGTGCCAAATATTAAACTTTGCCAAAAAGGCTGTACAGTGCAATTTCACACTTAAAAAACCTAAAACACCAAAATCAACCAACCACAACCACAACAGCAAGAAAACCAAACAAAACAACGACAAACCAAAGGACTAAAGGGAAGAGCTCAATGAAGAAAGCAAGTTTGGATAACTAAGCAGAGCTGTGTTCTGTGTCCCAGCAACACACCTATTCTGGAACACTATTCTTATATTGAAGCAAAACTTCAATAAACAAAATTCAGAAGCCTAGGCCTATTTTCACTAGCATTTCAAGTAGTACATATGCTCTACATACTGCATCCATGTATGTCAACTGTTCTGCCACAACATGTTCTTGGAAAGAAGTGAATTCTTCTGGACTGCAGATCTCCGGTTCCTCTTCATCACACTGATTACCAGAGGAAGTGATATGGAACTCATCTGTCCAGGATGGAAAACTCAACTTGGTAAAATTATACAGCAAACAGTGAATTAAAGCAGGTGTTTGTTTAAAACATCACTGTACATATTATAGCAGAACACCCAAGTGGTCCAGCCTGATGCAAATGCCTCACTGAGCTGCATATTTTAGTGAGAAAGATGATGACCATAAGATTGAACTGGCAGAGAAAAGCTGGAAGATAAACAAATACAGCTAGATAGAACTGAGGTGTTAAGAGACTCTTAGCAGAGAAGCAGCTTTGCCCATTTGTTAAACATTCCTCCAAAAGAAAAAAACATCACTACCACCCCAATTCCTCGTTAACATTGCAAAATTTTGTTAATCTACTTTTCAATATTTATGTCTTATAATCTAAAAAAAAATAAAGATAATCAGACTGTAAATGGATGAGGATGCAGTTATATCCCCCAAAATATTGCACTAGGAATGCTCTTATATCCAGATTTCATCTCCCATGTGTGGAAATAAAAGGAGAAACCAGATTTCCTAGTGCCACTTGTGGCTACATGGACTATATTGAAGAGAGTTTATTCCAGCATCCCTCACCTTCCCTCTCCAAAATTTTTTCCCAGAAAAAGGGAGCACAGTGAGCATCTACAAATATTCTGCTGAATGCTGCTTCAAAATTTGTACTGGGCAGCAGTGGAAGAGGTGGGAGAGGAGAGCTGTCCTCACTGAGGAACTCAATCCAGTGCACAAGGGAAGGAATTTCACAGATTTTTCTCAAGTCACTTTTTGGCTCCCACAGGTTGAGAACAAAGCCACATTAAACATAACGAAATGTGCCCTTGTTTCCCATGGTAGGGGAGGAAGTCAAACAGAAAACCTCTAAACATAAATCCTCTTCCTCATCCCTTTTACCATAAGGTGACAGTAACTCTGTAAGAAGGGAGGGGAAAAAAAATGGACTTGTTGAAGACTACTGACAGAGGTACTGAGTTTACTGCTAGTGAGATTTCATTAAACAAAACCAACAGTGCACTTCAGAGTATCTTATGCAATACTTTATACCCAGTTTAAGCAGAACAGACATCAAAGCAGCAAAAGCAGATAAAGTGATACTTCATCACTGGTTTTCAAAATACTTTGCTTTTCCTTCCTTCATCAAGCAACAAAACCTAATCATGAATGTATATTGCTACAGTTTTGATGTAACAACTTATAACTACAGGCTGTATCCAGATTTCCACCTGCACATTCTAATTGCACTATTCATTGGGAGAGCTAAATGCAATAAAGGGAGACCTCTGTTTCAGCATTATATTTCTGTGGCTGTTTTGTAACATTATGTGTAATTAAATGGACTTCTACTGAACCGTTACAAGAGTCACACTTTTTTCTCTCTTTTTTGCCATATGACTCCTCATTTTCCTTCCAGCTCTTGAAATTCAACTGAAAATATGCATCACTGGGTTGCAACCCTATTCAAAACCTCACAGTGCCCTTAAAACCAGGTCCTGGAGCACAACGCAAGACTTCCCTTCTCTTTTTTCATGCCTCTTCCTCCTTTCTCTCTCACTCATTCTTCATCACTGTGTAACCAGTCTTTTCCCTACTCTCTCAGAAGCTGGATTCCTCTTCTACTCAAGTATCTCATCATCTTCAAATAGCTCTGATCCATTTAGCCCTCTCAAAGCTCAGTGGCCCTCTTGACTTCACTCACAGCTACCATGCACCCTTTCTGAATTTGCAGTCTCTGGCTCACCTGGCTTTGTGTTGCTCAAGCTGGAAGAATTGATGGCAGCACTGAATGGAGGTCTGATGGCACAAATCAAACTGCAGGTTCAGGACCCAAATTTGTAAATTCACAGAATAATTTGAACGCTTTAGAGGAAACAAATGCAGAAGCAGGGCTACTGGGAACTTAATTTGCTTTACTGGGAACAACAGGTGAACCCAAATACTGTTCTTGAAAGCTTTCTTTGACATGGGGGAACCAAACCCGGGAAAGGACATCAATAGGCACACATTAGCAATCCTGTTCACATACGTGCTTTCAAGAAGGAAAAAGCCTGGGATCTGTGTAGTATCTTTTTTATATACATTTTAATGACTGAGTTCATTTGGCATTTCATGGTAGGATGCCTTGGCATTGTATTTCTGGAATATCCGGCAGACATGATTTTTATGGGATGAAATGGGTTTTTTTCTGTCATTTTCTTTATGCTTTATGACATGAATTATTCCCTCTCACCCTCTACCAAAGCTGGAAGTTGATTCTAGTTCTCATTTACACACTATGTGAGCTCCTACGACTCCTCAGCTTATGTCAAAGGAAGCCTTCTGACCAGAATAAGGGTATGTGTCAGGCTTCTTGCCGCACACAGCATACATATGTTACGACAGTTCACTCTTCTTTCAGTAGACTGTGACGCCCAATAACGTTAGGTTTTCCTCTGGCCTTGGATGCAAGCCACTCAAATAGGAAAAAAACAGCCACAGACACTTCCTTTGACAGGATGGTAACGAGGAAGAAAAGCTTCATGACAGAAAGGCTTGTGACTCAAGCTGTGTTTTGTTAAAGCTCTGTATTGGGCTTTTTGCTGGTTTGGGCTTTTCTTGGGGGATGCTGGGGGGTGGTGTGTTGAAATGAGAAGACCAGCCAAAACGCAGCTGTGCATTTTACCTCAATGACATGGGAAGCGCACTGACAATTAACCACTTAGCTGCAGCAATCTCAGATCGCTGGCTAAATATTAGAGAAGTGCTGGATTTCCCAATATAGCCTGGAATAAACAGGCATAGGCACCTACGTGGCACAAGTCTCATCCTGGACAGAACCTGCAGGGTCATAATGACATATTTTTTTATTTTATTTTTTTGATTTTAAGAGAAAAGTCACTGGTGCGCCTCACAACACTGTCAATTAGCATGAGATTTGACGAAATGTACTCCACCTAAATCCCTGTGATACCTTACAGTCTGAGAGAAGGGAAAGGTAACTTACCGCCATTTTCCATTTCTTGGTTCTGGAACTGCTCCAAGAGGTCCTGTGCCCTTCTCTCTGGGTCAGAGCCAGATATATTCTTCTTCAGGTAATCCAGCATCTTCAGCAGACATGGGTAATTGGGTGGCTCTCTGAAATCCTCAGAGCACTGATTGAGCCAGGCTCGTAAGATTGACGCTGTTGCACTAAGAGCAAATACACAGAGAACTGGTTGTATACAGCATGTATTGATGCAATCATATGTACCTGTTAATTAGTACAACAATAAAAACTCTAAAACTTTCATACCCTACATGAAGGCAGTATGAAGACCTTCTGAGCACCGAACTGAATCTGTGGGTTTTATGCATGGAATCTTATTAAGATATCACCCAGATTTTCCCAGGGACTTCAGGGAAGTTGCTCCTGATTTGCACTCATACAAGCAGATCCAGTTGCAGCCCCAAATGAATGCAGAATCAAATCCACTTAAGCCGTATTGAGACCCTTCAATTAAATTCAGGATATCACGTAATGGTAGATAAAGCAATTGAAAGAAGAGGAGAGGGAGAGGACAGGGAGAGGAGAGGGAGAAGACAGGCAGAGGACAGGCAGATGACAGGCAGAGGAGAGGGAGAGAAGCAGACACTCTGACATTGCCTCATCTGTAAAGATATAACCCTAATCCTGACATGTGCAGCATGGGTTGCACCATGCTGCCAGTACCCAATATCAGGCTTGAAGCACCAAGACAGCTGAACCCAGAAGACAGAACGTCTTGCTAACCTTAGGGTGAAATGCGGCAGAAGCTTTATTTTATCATTAGTCCCAAGACAAGAAGGGGCTGTCAGATTATACCATGCAAAAAGGTATCTTGGTCATGCTGACAGTGCAGAAAAAGGATGCTTAAGGAGTTGCAAGAGTGTTGGATCTCATTCAGGGAAGTTATCCCAGACCTTCTTAGACACGTGAAGCTAAAAAGTCACCAACTGCAAAAAACTGCCAATTGACATTCTACAGACTAAGGGGAATGAGGGGAAACCAGAGCTGGTGAATCAATGTCGTCTCCACCCTGCCAGAAACAGAGGGAAGTGATTCGTATATCTACTTTTCCTGGTTAATGTAGGTTTTAATCCACATCCACCTATTAGATAGGTTCTTAGATACTGCACAAACGTAAGCTTATGGGAATTTCTTTAAAGCCCATCTTTTCAGGGATTTTTCATTGTTTCAACTTGAGTTTCTAAGAAAAGAAGACTTACAATTTATGCTATGGTTTTCCAGAACTAACTTAAAGTTTTGTTGACAAATTTCAACTAAGTGTGGAAAAACAAAGAACTCTGGAAAAATAACCTGATTTCTTCAAGCTTTAAGAAAACTCAAGCCTGGCTAAAAAAAATATGCGCAGTTTTTTTTTTCTGCTGCAGGAAAGACTGACATCTTTGGTTCTTCATAGCAGTGTGCAGGTAACTCAGTGCATATATTTTTAGTGCACCAATTAGCACTGGCCACAGCACAATTAGAGACTAGGAAGACGCAGAAGGCATATCAAAAAACACTTGAAAGAGGCTTTTGTTTACCTAGCTGACAAAGAGATGAGGGAAAAGGACTTTTGTGTGCAGGCACATAACATGGCACACTGGCCATGGCCACTGTTTCATGCTAACCTACTGTGGTACTCAGAGTAGGACATAACGTGAGAAGGAAAAAAACCCTTGTTCCAGAATAAAAGGCACAATAAACATCTAAAGTCCCTGAGAAAAGGACACTGAAACCATCCCTGTATTTCAGATCTCTTCCAGCCAGTAGTCACAAATGCTGTGACAGGCACAAGAGGTGAGTTAGCGGTGTTGCTGCAAAACACAGTTTTCCTGCTCTAAGGAAGCAGATCTCCTGAGCTCTACTGCCATCAGAAAAACAGCCAAGATGACCAAGTGACAACAGCCCTCGTTTGCAGCAGGCTCTCCTTCTGCAAATGCTTTCTGCCCTGCTGCGTAGCTGGCTGTGAGAGCTTAGCCCTCCAATGCACATATTTTTCACATCTACAGAAACCTTCCCTGATACCTATTCCAATAATCACATCTCCAAGACCCTCATGCAGTAACAGCATTCCATACACGCAACGATATGCCATGAAGAAGAAATGGGCTATGCCCTCAGTAAAAACCATGAAACACGAAGGTCCAGTTAGAGACACCAACGTGTGAGCTCAAAGAGCACCTGCATTCATGAGAATCAGGCACTTGGCTTTTAAAGTTCAAATTCTAAACATGTATGCAGTGCTTCTGGGTCTGTTGTATTCATAGCGGCAAAATGGAAATGGAGAAGCAAGACAGGAGGACATCTCTTTCCTCAATTTATAAGATCATGAAGAGAGTTCAAATATGAACATAGATTTCACATGTAGACAATGAGGAGCCCCAAAGGCAACCCAGAAAGCTCTTGTATCAGAGCCGCATACTAATACTGGCATGTTTGTACAGCGAGTAGGGAAACCACAGCTATATCTGCTTAACTCAGCTGCTCAATGTCATTCAAAATAAACTAATAGGTAAGAAAGAGTTAAAATAAGTTTCTCCCACTCTCCTTGTCTCATCTTAACTGTGTTAGTTTTTTCCTCAAAACTCAATTCACTTTTAATCCCACAGAGATATCATTTTACAAGTCCTATCTGTTTTAGTCTGTTGTTTTGTCTTTCTTTCCCTAACGTTGGAGCAACCTTGAATTTCTAATTAATTAGGAAATTTGTCACTAATACTGTTTGGGTAGGTTTGCTGAAAGGAGAAACTCTGGAATTACAGTTTCAGCGCTACAAAAAGTATTTACAACTAAAAATTAAAATGGAAACATGGGCTGCATCAGAAGGAGCATGACCAGCAGGTCCAAGGAGGTGATCCTGCCCTTCTACTCTGCTCTTGTGGGACCTCACTTGGGAGTATTGTGTACAATTCTGGTGTCCTCAACATAAAAAGGACATGGA
>JANRGW010038920.1:0-17017 GCA_024733675.1 Psilopsiagon aymara
GATTCTCCTTCCCATCCCTCCAGGAGCAGAGGGAAGAAAAAGGGGGAAGTGAGTGAACAAACTGCGTGGCTGATTTAGGACTTAAACCACAACATTTGGTAAAGAAAATATTTGTTCAGGAACTTACCAGGTCCTTCTGAATAACGCATGTCTGCAACATTTGCAATTTGTTCACAAAATTTTAGTTTGCAGAAATGTACAACTTGTAGTAAATGAAGTATTAGGAGTTATTTTTTCACCTCTAAGACATTACTTGTATACAATCAACATTTAATTGAAACGTTGGGAGGATTAAGCAGGTCATGTCTGAACAGCACCTCGAACAAGTCAGATCTGGAAAGCTATTAAGGCTCCTTGAGATGTTAACATTTCAGCCAACTTGCACTGAATTTACAAGAAATGTTCTATGTCTGAGTCATCTGAGATTTCAAAGATATGATACAAGATCAAATTCAGTGTTATACAAATGTATATAAGAACTAGCAGGAGAGTCTGCAGTTATCTGCTGTCCATTGTGCCTGGAAGTCCCGTCAGTAAAAAGCTCTTCTTCCTATATTTTGCAAGGTACATTAAGATAAAGATGTTTATACACATAAAGATTTAGCTGGGATTCATACTCCACCCAGTTCGCTTTCTATAACCAAACCTTCTTTAATTGTTACAAGAAGGTAATGAAAGGTTTCCCTAGGGGAATGAGTAGGAGAGACAGAGATAAAAGAAGGAAGAAAAAACCGTCCTGTTAGTCTGATAGATCTGGTACTATAGTACTCTCTGCACACCGCTATCTAGCAAGCCAGTACCTCCTAAAAAGTGTATCATACTAAATAGGTTTTTGAGCGTCTTGGGACAAAATGGAATGTGTTGAGTGCACTTCTGAAAACCTTCTTTCCCTAATACAGGAGGAAAGTCACTGGTATTAGCTAGCCCAGGAAAGGTAGATCTACATCGGCATCAACTCTTATAAATGCATTACTCCCCAAGTGATATATTATACAAGGCATATCTTAAGGGGCATAGATGTGAGATAGACAGGCTATGAATGTTCAACAGTGTAGTTCAAATAAAGAGATAAGGATACTAAAGCTTATCTCAACTATTTAAGGATTCCTTTTTAACTTCTCCCTCCTGTATTTAAATTCAGTTATTCAACCCCAGCCTAGCTAGTTTTTCCTCTCTTCTTAATCACAAATTTCTCCACAGACAGATATATGAAACCTAGTTCACATGGCCCAGTCCTTGATGAACTTCACAGTTCCAGAATACTTCGCACTTTTTTTAGCTTAGCCCATTAGAGAATTAATTGAAGCACTCATAAAAAACTAAGAAATAAAAAGGTAAAAATACACCGTATGCTGCTAGACACATGCAGCCAAAACCTCTTACTGAATGTCTGAGTTGGTTCAGATTGCATCTCTCAAGTGATTACTCATTTATGTCCAAAAAGGAGGTTCATTTTGTACAGGCCATAGCAGATCTTTTGCACAATGTAGTTAAGTGTGATAACTTCAGAGAATAGAAATATAATTCAGAGGATAGAAATATTTTTTTTTTTCTCTAACTGCAAATACAATTTACAGCCTTGATTATTGATATCATGATTATCTAAATCAGAATGCAGCCAAGGCTGTAACACTAAACACACATCTATACGAGAGTAATACCAGAGTATTTGATTGCACTGGCTCTTTGCATGAGATGTGAAAGGCAGATTTCAGTCCTTTACCTGATATAACCATTTCAACCATAGCTGCTCTCCCAAGAGTGTGCACTAGCTACTAGACAGGTTGGTCCTCTTGATATGGGCGTATCTCAAGCATTTCTGTTGAAGTGGCTTCATTTTACTTAGTTATTGAAATATTAGGCTAGAGAGAGAGAAACTGAACCTATGCCTCAATAGCTTTGCTTGACACTCCTTTGGGTGAATTGAGGTCCTTTTATTTCCTTGGGGAGCAGGCAGTTTAGCATGTATTTGCACACCTGCATAGCTTAAAAAAAAATCTAGCCTGCTGTCAGCTGAGCCTGCTTCAGAGCTGAAAATGCTGCAGCCACAGTTGGGTGGCATTGCATTCATTGAGCTAATTAGCATTGCAGATAAACCTAACTAGCTTGGATCATCTGCATTCTGGTAGTGATCTATGGCTGTCTGGAACTCATGACTTACTAGTTTACCTTTGAATATTTTAAAGGGACCGACAAGAAACCGGAGAGAGGCTTTTGACAAGTTCTTGTAGTGATGGGACGGGGGGAATGGATTTAAACTGACAGACAGAAGATTAAGATTGAGATGTGATATCAGGAAGTTTTTCCATGTGAGGGTGGTGAGGCACTGGCACAGGTTGTTTAGAGAAGCTGTGGCTGCCCCATCCCTGGCAGTGCTCAAGGCAAGGTTGGATAGGGCTTGGAGCAACCTGGTCTAGTGGAAGGTGTCCCTGCCCATGGTAGGGGGTTGGAGGTACATGAGCTTTAAAGTCTCTTCCAATGCAAATCGTTCTGTGATTCTATGCCTGCATTACAACATATGGAAGTACCAGCTGGGTACATCTCTTCATCCTCTCCTACCTTCTGTATGCTAACGTCATGTTTCTAGTCCACTGAGGTGTGCTTACCTACAGAACAGCACATCACAGGATTTTGTCGTAAGTCACCAGTAACACTGTGGCCTTTCAGCTAAGAAAGGGGACATCTTCCCACTGAAGGCTGGGGCAGCCTGTCCTTTCCTCACCTCCCTTCTTTCTTTCTCAAGGCTCTGCTGGATTTCAGATTTTGCTGGTATGAATCTAGGCTGAAGCAATTGCCTATTCAGTAACAGATTTTAGCCTTGCCAAATAAGAAGTTTTTTGCCAAGCAGGAAGTCTGGCCAAGTAAGACTAGGAAAAATTCCTCCTGAGACTGAAATAGAGTAAGCAATAAAATTCAGACAGGAAAAACAATAAGCTCAATGTTAGGAAGGTTCTGCTATGATAGCAGCTACATAGTGGAATAGCTTCTGAGAATGTGCTCATCCTTGCTGAATGATGGAGAAGATGACTAGACTTTTTTAACCATGAGTCTGTGATTCACTTAAGAGGATCCCGCGTTTCAAGTACTATGTTTGAAATGTCTGAACACTCACTGAAACAAGCATTGGGAAGTAATCACATCATGGTGGCATTTTCCACTCCTCAGAGACTTTACTGCAGACCAGGGATGCTTTCAGTCATAGAGCTTTCAGGCTGAAACTCAGCTTGCAACTTCCTCTGTTTCTTTGAACACAGATTAATTATTTTAAGGGAAATGACTTTTGTAATTTAACCTGATTCATCTCTATTTATGTTACTGGCCATCTCACAGACATCCTGGACTTTGCATTCCTCAAGAGTCCATTTTACCATCCCTGCCAGATTAAAGATTACCAGTAGATGGACAATTACTAGGAGAAAAATGGGGAACAGTCCAAGCATGAATTTATGAGATTCATTCCTAATAGTCTTTTACTTTGTGTCCAAAAGAAGCACCAACTTATACTTTCCTCCACTCAATTCGTTTATCATGGAAAGATAGCACCACATTCGGGGTTGTGCAATACAATTAGAGCCTCACAGGAACAAGATATGAAAATAATTTCTAATGCTTCACAGATTCAGTAATTGCTTTAACTAAAGAAAAGAAAACATGGTTAGATGCCTAAAGAGTTCTCCAAAAGATATATACAGTGCTTTTCTAAGTCAAGTACACTCTCACTGCCATGCACATTCTTCAGTGCTTTCCCCACTGAGCTATTACTTTGCAAATAGTGGTCACTTTTTAGAAAGATAGGCAGTATTAATGTATACTGGAAGTAACTGTGCAGCTCTGATTTAATAAATTCATACGAGTTGCACAGAGGGAAAGAAATCCTATAAGAAAGAAATACAGGATTTGAAATGTGGGTCCTGGGACTGGGCTAAACACTTTCTTTTCTGGTTGGCATTATTTTAATGTGGTCAATCAATCATTTTTAAGCTGCAGCTCATAAGCATGAAATATATAATGCCCTTTTCCTATAAACTTGGTAGTAGAGTAAGGAACAAATATAAGATCTGTCAGGAGATACATACTTTGTTTCTGAAAATGTCAACTCTTGAGAGACAGAGATCTCAAGTTTTCTTGAGATGTACTTCTATACTGTCCTTCAGAAGACTCTTCAAAATGCTTATTCATGTGCACAGTTAAAGTCATGCAATATTGGCCATACAAGCAACACTAAAAAATCTTTATAATTCTGGGCCACAGAACACATTATAGAAAGCTGGGGGGAAAGAGTGGAGTTCTAGGAGAGGTTCACAAGACAATGGCTCCTCTTCTTTTCTGGAGAAGAGCTGAGATGGACACACAGGGCAATCCAGCAACACTGGCCTCAGCCATTCCTTCCTACAGGCAGCGACTGGAATTCAGCAGAAACTTTGGTCCAAGCTGAGTCTTCCCCGTTGATAAGTAGCCCCAGAATGAAGCTCTGCAAGGATCATGAGCCATGATTAGATACACAAGTTTTGACCCCTTGTTCTGAATTAGAAAATCTAAGATAGAATTGTCCTTTTAGTAGAAAAATAATTTCTTGATCTGAGTAGAAATTCCTTTTCCATATAAGTGTAAAATACTTTTTCTGAACACAACCACAATTGACAGTTTGAGGTCTAAGCACTATCTATCAGCCAGTCTGCAAGTTTGCTTGGAAAACAATATGCATTCAGATGTTCAGCCCATCTGCAGAAGAATTAAAGTACAGCCCAAATGGCGTTCAGGTATATCTCTCAGTGACCTCAATCTTCACAGTACAAGAACAGGAAAATAATAAAGATAGTCTTAGAAATCTTGTCTGTTCCATGCTTGAAGAACTAAAATACAAGAAGCTTTGATTTCCCCAGTTTGGTTATAAAGTTTAGCTATGGTTCGGAATTAAAACCTATCTCTAAGCCTGAACACTTACAGATGTAGGACTATTTTCAGGAAATCAATATGCTTCACTAGGCCAAATGCTATGTTGACTTTTCTCCCCATACATACCCTAAAACCCAATAGATTTTAGAGGGGAAAGGAAACACTGAAGTCTCAAGAATTTTTCTAAACTGCAGCTTGTATTGAATCAAAAGCACACCGGAATTTGTGTTTCTGATGATTGCTATGAAAAAGCGAGCCTGGAGAGAATTCAGAAATCTACTTTAAACTGTAATCTCAAACCAGATACAAGCTTGAGAAAGGATGCATGAGCCATGATAAAGAGAACTCATTTCCATGAGCAATTAAGACCATGTTGTCTCAATCAGTAATCATTTGCACGTAATCACCACCCACTCACATACAGTCTGAATAAACAGAAATTCACTTCTTAAATTCCTTTTTTAACTCAGCATCAAACACATTTGTTTAATTAATTTCAAGAGCTTTTGAAATGGAATCAGAAGCCATCTGTGGGGGGTTATAAATAAACCCCACTTTCCAAATGAACACACACATATTTCTCAACATCCACCTTAGCCCAATCATTTCTTTCCTCTGCATGTGGCTACATGAGGAGCGAAGACATAAATAACCATGTCAAGTATTTGGCAATGAACTCTCTATAATAGTCAAGAAATTGCACATCAGATGAAAAGCTGCAGAACTTAATTAAAAGGAAACACAGTTACAGAGTTTGTTGCAGTGGGCTTTTTTTTTTTTTGTGTCTGTGTTTGGTGGTTTTGGTTTTGTTTGGGATTTGGGTTTTTTTTTGGTTCATTTTTTTTAGTAACAATTTATTTTAAACTTGCAGAAGTCCTAAACATCCTCTTAAGGGAAATAAAGGTCTCAGCTATGCAAGTAGATTATAGAAAATACCAAACCTGCATTCAAGGATTGCTTGGTTTAAATATTCCTCTGTATTTCTGCGCAGTTGCCCTGCTGTTTGGATTTCCATGCAACTACAAATGGTGTTGGCTTTTGAAGAAATACTTTTTTTTTTTTTTTAAGGAGAGGAACTGTAGCAGAAATATAATTTCTGATTTGGTTGTAAATGTCCAGCAGATTCGGTTCTCTTAAGTATGCTTTTAAAAAGAAGGAAACAAATAGAGTTGTTATATCAGACTTCTTTGTATCTCTTTTTATTTTGACATAAGAAATGAAGGCTGAAGCCTCCACAGTAGCATGTAGTCAACCAAAGACACTTGTGTGTGTGAATATATATATATGTACTTATAATATTATATGTGTGTGTGTGAGTAACACAAGAAACTTTATGAATCACTCATCACAGACTTAAGGAACAAAACTACAAGACTATATGCAAAGAGTATTCCTGAAGGACTTCAGTAGAATTCAAGTCTGGCACTAACCCAAGTCAAGGAACCACTCCTCAGTATCTCTCCACGATAACTTGGTTCTGATTTTTTGTGATTTCCTTGAGATACTTAATCTTGATCGGGTTTAAATAAGGTAGGTACTAAAACTGATCAGCTCTTCAGAGAGAAACTCCAGTGCAAGTTCACTACTACTACTATCGAACATATTTCAAAAGAGAACAGCTGAGTTTGCTCTCTTGTCCTGAATGTCCCAGTTCGGTGTGGGAGAGTAGGAATTTATTCTTTCAGCTACTGCTTTACATAGGCAACTACCTGTATACTTTTGATGTTAGCTACCTACATTGACGCAGTTGTTCAGAGCTGTGATGCTGTGTGAATGGAAATATTTCCTTAGAAAACTGAGAACAGATGAATGTGAGATTTTAGAAATAGCCTATTCCTCTCATCATTTCCTGCCATAGCTATAGGAAATGCCCTTTATAGATCCCATTTAGAGATACTTGACTTGGCTTGTCCACTCTATAGGGAATTCTGGGTGAGGTTCTGGCTTCTATTTGGGCAGCCACAGGGCTGACACACCTAATTATTAAGTATTCAAGTGCTTTACTGGATTTAATCTAAAAAAGTACATTCCTTGGAAGTTATGTCAGTGATTCTGACTTGTTTCAATGGGACTTCTGCTGAATGAGAGCTCATGTCGCTAACCTATCCCTGGTTACCACAGAGACATTATCATACACCAAGTTTCTTCTGTTTCTGCTATTTGTAACTGGGGAAAATTAATTTGAACTGCTGCCATTGTATTTATTGATTACTGTACATAGCTTTAAACCCCCCAAATTGCCTACTTAGGATGTGAGACAATGGCAAAGCAAATTTTCTATCTTCTTTTCCTGAACTTTGTAATCTAAATTCTGCCCAGACATATCACACCTTCAACTAGAAAGATATGGAAGACTGATATGTAAGATAGGAAATTATGAATTAAGAGATTTCCTTGATGTTTTGAAGAATCAACTTCAATTTTTTTCCAAACAACTCTAAGAGAAATATGAATGTTTATTGCAAGGAAGAACAAGCAAAAAGGCATTGATCCTACATGTTCAAGGCATGAAAAAATGAAATTGCAATATGTATTGCAATTGATTTGTATAATCCTTAATTATCCTTAGGGGACCAGGAGTATGATTTGAAATGCAGACTTACTTGACCAAATCAGATAAAAATTATTGGATTCCTCACATCTTGTAAATGGAATGAAAAGTTCCTGCTCGGAGCTTAGTTCAGATCTGTATAGCTCAAAAGTGTAGAAAAGTGTTTATGACTGTGCTGTGATTTAATCCCAGCCAGCAACTAAACACAGCGCTTGCTCATTCTCCCTACCACACTCCACAGTGGAATGGGGAGGAAAATTGGGAAAGCATGTAAAAAAACCCATGGGTTGAAATAAGAACATTTTTAATAATTGATACAAAAGGCAAATTTATTATTATTATCATAAATAGAGAGAGGAAGGAATAAACAAGTGGTGCACAATACCGTTGCTCGCCACCCGCTGACTGATACCCAGACCCGAGCAGTGACTCGTCCCTTCCAGGTAACTGCCCCCAGTTTATAGCCTGGGCATGACATGCTGTGGTATGGAATATCCCTTTGGCTAGTTTGGGTCAGGTGTCCTGTCTCTGTTCCCTCTCAGCTTCTCATGCCCCTCCTCACCGGCAGAGCGTGAGAGAGTGAAAAGTCCTTGATCAGGGTGCTATTGAGCAACAACTAAAACATTGGTGTGTTATCAGCATTGTTTTCAGACTGAAGTCAAAACACAGCACTTCACCAGCTAATAACTAGAAAACTAACTATATCCCAGCTGAAACCAGAACAAACAATCAAGTCTTTATTTCTGCCAACTCCTCAGAATACAGTAAAGTAAGTTTTCCTCTCTAACACCACATTATTGCATTTCCCTGCAGCCAGAACGAAAGTGTTTAGCACTGTGGGAGGCATGGAGTACACCCTGTTTTGCTTAGGAAATATCAGATAGACTGTAGGAACAGAGAGATGGGGAGCTGAGCTGGGAGGGAGCAAAGCAAATTGGCAATTAAATGAAACAGGAAAAGAAACTGTAAATAAGGAATGTAAACTTAAAATGTGATTCCAGGTGAACATTTCAAAAGATAGATAGATTTACCTGCCCACTTACCAGGAAGTAAGAGAGTTGAATTTGTGAAAGAGATTCAGGTATCTCAAGATTTTATATCTGTCTCACTAGAATCTATAATGCCACAGTAACAATATTAATGTGCGTTTGTTGGGTTGGTTTTTTGCTTTTGTGTAAGATCTAAAACCTGCATCTTTGTGCAGAGTCACCTCTTAAAAACTCACTGAAAATACTTCTGACATCTCACAATTTTAGTATTTGAACTCTCTACAGTCACCAAAGGTCCCTGTTTTCCCCCTGCCATGAGTAATCTCACCTCTTCAATCGCAAGTATTTCCCAACATTCCTACCTAATTTTAAGAAGTAAGTATTTCATCCTTTTTCAGTCTTTAATTAAGTTTTACAAAACTCTCGTTAAACCAATTTTTATCTGGTAGGATATTAGGTAAAAAATTGAGTCCCTATAAGTTCTTTTTGGAAGATTCTTTAAAACATTAAATAGAAGGTGTGTTTGACAGTGAGCTACCCATATTCTCTGTTATATTCACACAGTAAGAAACATGGTAATTCTCAGAAAATCTGTAATGGCTGACAGCACATGGTTGAAGATACTGGATACAGAGACATGTTCTATCACATTCCCTCCCGAGTGCAAGTTCCCCTGTCACTGTACAGTCATCAGTGGCTCATGATGCTGGCTCATCAATTGTCTATTTCATACTCCAGGCTGCTTCAATTGTTCCTAACTGCTGCTCAGAAACTATCAATGATTCCTCATTTTGTTCAAATAAAAGTGCCCAAAACAAAAATTCCCAAAGAGAAAGAAAAATGTTTACCTGCTACCAAATCTCTGAAACACAACTCTTTACTATCTTTCATAACAACACCTAGTACAAGATGTGTTTGCCTGTATGTCCACACATTCAACAAAGGAACATTTTCTTTTTATTCTGTTTTACTCCTTTGACTAATGAGAATTACGCTGAAAGAGAACAAAAAAAGAGGTTGAATGAACATGCCAGGTCAAGGGAAATTTCTGCCTAGCCTGTTGCCCTTTTATTGTTTTGGTTAAATAAAAATTAAAATGAAGAATGTTCTTAAATGTTGCCACTTTTCTTCAAAGACATACATAAGAGTATGTCTTTATGACTTCTGACTCCTGTATTTACTGAATTTGTTTATGTACTGCATAGTATGGGACTGCATCCCTACTTTACCACCATGTTCAGAATAATTTTTTAAAAAGACAAATTTTTTTCCCCACTGCACTTCAGAGCATACATATTCATTATATTTGCGTAGAATACATGGGCAGAGAGGGTTACTGATGCTGGTGACATTTTTTTCCCCGCATGCTTAGTAGATTGCAAGGCATGTGCTTCCAAAGCAGCAATGACTGCAGCTTTTCCACCTTCTATGAGATCACAACTAGAATTAAAGAATTTTGTCCTCCATTGCATATGATGTTCTTTCTTTTTATTGTTTTTTTTTTTCCCCAGTCCTTCTGGCCTAAAAACACAAAACCTGATCATAAACTATCTATTTCCCTCAGCATTTCAAGCTAAGAGGTTATCATGCTACCCAGCTCTGAGGTGAGAACTCTGTATTTTAAAGAACTTTGCAATTCTGACTGAGAAATTGAATTGAGTACACATTTATAAGAATATGTGTTTCCATTTATGTTCTCATTTATGCATATTCAGATCTTAATGAAGAAATTATTAGATAAGCAAGAAAGTAAAGCTGTGCTAATCACAGCAGAAATGTTTGTGTTGAGCCTAATAGTTTCTCCTTCAAAGGGTCAAAATGGATATCCATCTGTGTAATGCAAACAAAACAATTCCTTAAAAATGTATTTTCCCATTTGATAAAATGAAGTTAAAATACTTATTCATCCTTCCTCTCTTACTATGTTGGCCAGAGAAAGTAATTCATGTTCTACTGCATTTCAATATAACTAGACAACTCAGTGCTCTGTACTGATATATGTGGTCCCAGTGGCTTGAGAAGGGAGTGTGCATAGTGATCAGAATTTTACAGCCTGTGAGAAATGAGGCTTGTTTTCCTATGCAGTCATTCATGAAGAGAATGACAACGATACAACAAAGCAGCGGGAAAAACAGAATACTGAAAATATTTTTGTTGCCAGGACCAACAGACTAATTAGTGTATTTAACCAATGTCGTCTTGAACGTACACAGATTAGCTAAATTCAGAAATGAGCTTAAATAGATACAGTACTGTGCTGGGAGGAGTTGAACATGCATTGGAGTGCTCATAGGAATTTTGCATGGTTTGTGCATAATTACCTCCATGGCAAAAAAGAAAAATACTTCTACAGGGACAGAGAAGATCAGGGGGTTATAAACAGACAATATTGTCTACATAAATACTAATGCAAGACCACTTTGACAATCTTCATGCACTTTTTCTGCCACCTACAGTAAGTAAAGCCCTAAATTATTGTAGTGACCAAGAATGCAGCCATTATTTAGAAAGAAAGTCTCAGGAACAAGACTGACAGTTCCACAGTAAGATGTCTTTGGAATAATCTGGTATTTTTTCTAAATAACAACAGTCAGTAATGATTCACACGTTCAGTATATTGTGCACTAATGCCCTTGATAACCTTTCTTCTGTTCATTTCATGAAGAACAACAAACAACTTCACAAAAATTTGCATAAATCCAGAATAAGCAGGTTTCACAGGGAAATCTGACGCTTTCATCAATTCCATCACACTTTTCTTATCTCAGAAGAAAAGTTGATGCCATCCAGAACAAGTCTTTTTAATATATAGCCATCTGGGCTCTTTAATTCTAGAATCAAAGCTTTTTGATTTTAGTCAAAAGATGCTAAGTCATCCAGAAAGGGAGGAGCAATAGAATTACTGCCTCAAAGTAGCTCTCATAACCTATAATGCTACATTTTTGCTCTTTGATTATGTTTATTTAGCTCTCTTATATTTGGCTAAATAATACTTGTGCATGATATTGATGCATTCATTTTCCAGGAAATTATTGAAGTTACAAGTTAAACCAACTGCAGCAGTTGCACCATCTTTCTTTCAGTAAATTTTAAAGAACATATCAGCAACAATAAACCAAGAGATAATTCATAAAGTTCTATGTGGTCATTCTAGTGGCAGATCTCAAAGGACTATTAGGATCTATCTACCTGAACTTAAAAATAGTACGGATGAAAGTGATCACTACTTACATGCTTGATTTCAGGGTTTCTGTATTTCTTATTTAGATTAATTTATGCCAGCTTATTTATTTTCACATCACTTGCTACAAACTGGATGCAAAATGTATTGCTGCTTGGTTTTGATATATAGATGTTGATTTTCTGAACCTCATTAATTGTATCTGTTAGTCTGGGAAAACATATTACCTTACAAAATTTGTCATCTTTAATTGACACTGAATTAAATACTGGGACAAGGGAATAATTTTTCACAGAAGCAAGGACATTGCCAGGAACTGCACTAATTGTCTTTTCACATAACAAGAAGAAAACTTTTTTGTAAAAGCACTTAAAGAGCCTCTTCTGATGTTTACAAAGAAAACGTTGCAGAGCGAACTAAAAATTAAATTGGCTTAAACGCAGTAAATGCAAAAATGAATACAGAGTATTTTCATTCTTCACTAAGTCAAATGCAAAAAGCATATTATCAGAAGCAACTGTGAAAGAAAAGGTTGTTTTGTTTTGTTTTCTTCCAGAACAGCTTCTGATGTCCGATATTTCAAAGTTTTTATCTGCCATGGTTACAAATTCTTCATTTTGCATACAAAATGGACAGGTTCTGTTAGGGATGTGATACATGTTTAATGCACACATCATGTGGTACTCATTATGAACTTAACTGGAATTCACACTGATGATATGACCAACAGCAGTGAGGATGGAAGCAAGCCAGGCATTGTGGCCTCTCAGATGAGCCTGAGAAGAAAAGCCATTGAAAATAAACACTGAATAAGAGTTTATTGTATATTATTGAACCTTACTGCAAGATGAGTCAGTTTAATTGAAGAACAAAAGATCAGTCCATTGATTCTGGGAGCACAGAGTGAAAAAAGCACACATCAACACTGTTAGTTACTTTCAGGAAGCTACACGAGTCAAAAAACTCATAATTGAAGCCTCTCTTTAAGCAGCTTGAGTGAATAAAGAGGGAAATCAAAAGTGGCGAAGAGTTTGCTGAAGACCACTTGACCTGAAGAAGAAAACAAAGAAAGCAAATAAAGAAATAAAGATGCATTGTGAGAGGTCCACCTACATGAGCCTTATTAGGATATATGGTACATGACCCCCAGGGTTCAATAGTTCTGCAGCTATTGAAATATCTTGGCCACGGCAGTAATACCAGCAGGCTGGGTAAAGATTCAGGTATGTTTGTTTAGCTGTTTCTTTCAATCAACTCTGTCATGACTGAACTCCCATCATTCCCCAAACTCAACCACAGAATCACAGAATGGCTGATGCTGGAAGGGACCTCTGGCAGGATCTGATCCAAACTCCCTGTCCAAGTAGGGCCATCTAGAGCCAGTTATACCAGATTGTGTCTAGAAAGCTTTTAATTATCCCCAGATACTCCACAACTGCTGTGGGTGACCTGTGCCAGTGCTTGGTTACCCACAGTGGTACAATGTTTTCTTAGGCTGAGCAGAGGGGAAGGATCACCTTCCTTGATTTTCCGGCAATACTCTTCAGCCTAGGATACTGCTAGCCTTTTGTGGAGCCAGGGCATATTACCAGTTTATGCTTAACTTGGTGTCCACCAGGCCCCTCCAGGTCCTTTTCTGCTGAGCTGCTTTCAAGTTGGCTGGCCCCCAGCATATAAATATATTACATTTAACTTTGGAACATCTTCACAGCCTTTTTAGCCATTAATTTTATGATAGCATAATCATGGACTTTTCCATTGCATTGCATAGTTATTGCACAACCTTGGAAGAAAACTGGTAACTTAGCAGCAATGAAGAGACATAGACCCCTTGCACTGGAGGTTCAGAATGCCTAACTCAGTGTCTGATGTACTCAGCTAGATCACATTTCACTACTGTAGTTGTAAAGTGCAGCAGCTGGTGAGTGTAAGCTTGACAATACCTTCCAGTAAACAAAATAACTTTCAAATGGAGATTCCAAGCAGGTTTCCAGGAGTCTTGAATTTAGCCCTGAATATGTCCCTGAAAATAATGTTTTTCCTATTTTGAAGTTAGCATAGAGGGATTCTCTCACTGACCTAGTCCAATCGGCATTTTCAGTCTTTCTTTTCTGTTCTGATTACCAGAGAAAATACTATAAAATACTAAGATTGGCTTAATCCCATCTAGATTGTCAAACAGTGCATCAAGCATCTAAAAGAGGTTATACCAGAGGGTCTTTAAAAGCTACCAAGATTTTGGTCTTCTATGCAAGTGATCAGGAAAAAATAATTTTAATGGTTCAACTCTAAGAATGTAAGTTATGGACTCACTTCTAACAAAGTGCTGATTTTGCCTTGGAAGAAAAGCTAATCCTTAACTAAGCGAGACATTGAGCAAATTGAAACACCTGAATCAGTCTGGATCAATGTATCAGTTGAAATAGGATGGGAAAAATGAGAATATTTACATTTGGAGGGAAGAAACAGAACACAAATGTGATCATGTAAGTTTTTTTTTTTTTTTTTTTTGGAAGAACCTGTTATCAAAGCAACAGGAGCAAAAAAGAAAAAAAAAATCAGAAAAAAGAATAACTCATATATAGATGCGTCTAAGACATAAATAATACCATGTGTGTACCACAATCTCATTTCCAGTTAGTTATCAATCATAAAAAAAAGAAATGCACATGCCATTTGCTCTTTGCGGGATTTAGTTTCCTGCCTAATGAACTGTTCACAGTTGTGAAATATTACAGGCAGCTGTACTAAAATACAAGATGCAGACCAACCATGTGAACTATGCTGCTGTGAATGACTGATCTGTCTGACCACTTTTTTATGGCACCATGTTTTAAATAAACATTATTGGAAATGACTTTATATTCTCCTACACGTTAAAGAGGAAAATATTAAATAACAATTAAGCTAAGAAAACAGACTCCTCTAGAAACTTTTCCATGTTCCAAATGATTCCCTTGTTGCTGTTACTTTTTTCTAATCTCTCAGTTATTCAGATTTTGTTTCATTTTCTGATGTAACACTGACTGAATATGCACAATTTCAGTTAGAATACACATGTATACAATAAACATGCATGAGCTGCATCTAAATGCAAATCCCTTCTATTCGTTTTCTCCTTTGTGTTTCCAACGTTTGCTGAAGTGATTCCTACAGATTCTCAACTTTATATGCTTTTATGTTGGTTTGTCATTTTCAAGACTCATTACCAGCTGCTAACAGGAAGGGTTCAGATCCAGCTCTCTTCCAGAAAACTCAGCAACTATCCATGGAAGATGTAGCAGATTCTTTCACTCTAAAAGTCAATGGAAAAAGGTTAGCAAAGATTGTATTCAAATTTAATAAAAAGGAATTGAGAAATCAATCTGAAAATCGACAGTGTCATTTTATTAAAACATTGTGATAGAATAGACTAAAAATATTTTCTAACAATTTTTGACTTTTTTTAATGCTTCCAGGCCTTCAGCAAGTTCTCAATTAAATTGTCCTTAAATACTATTTATGTGAAAGTTATGCAGACCAACTTTTTCCCTCCCACTATTAAAGCAAGTGGCTTCATTCATGCAATTCATCTATTACACTAAGCAGAGATGATTTAACTAAACCTTCTCCTCTTTGACTGATTTTTGTTTCAGTTCCCCACCCTTTCCTTCCCTTTTTTTTTTTATTTGCTCTCTTAAATTATTCAATCCACTGAAAATTTCTTTCAAGAAATGTCAAACTTAATGTTATGCATTTGGGGAGACAATTCAGATGGTTTGCTTTACAATGTGTATTATTTACAATGTTTAATATGATCTCACAAAGAACCCTCTAATCTTGAACAAAGAGCTTTTAGATTTTGGACTTCCCATTTGTTCAGCTGTAGACTTCTGTGGTTTGGAAGGCTGGACAGAAAGTACCAAGTAAAAGGAAGCTAAATTACGTAAAGGCCATTTGCTTCCACTATAAAGAAAGGGAAGGAAAAAAAACTCACAAGAGGTTTCCTCAAATAATCTACTTTTCCTTACCAGCCAGAGGCTCTTTAATGCTAACAGATGGAAAGGTCAACAATCCCTGATTTTTGAAAGTTTGGGTTTCAGTTCCTCTCACCTCTCTCATGCCTATACAACAAAGCAAGTTTAGAATTCATATTATTATTTGATTTAAATGCTTAGCAGCAACTTACAAATGCTTAAAGCAGACAGAACAGTACTGACACACCTGAATGGCCACTTTCTGCCAGATTTCCAAGTAGAAATGCAGTAGATATGTAGTAGTTGGGACTATGTCACTGCAGTCTTTCCCATTCTGAGAACTAAGTCCTTTTTCCGTGAAGCACTGGTTGGGGTACAAAGAGGCAGCTGAGATTTAAATAATGGCAGCCAATGGTCCGAAGGAAGACAGACCATATTTCACCATTCTGCCAGTAGTCTTTCTGTTTTCACTCTGCAAATGCATGAAAGAGCTGTTCTTTTTACCAAGTGCTGTGCCAAGGAAGAAAAAAAATATGTCTTTGACCTTCAGTGGTTTGGGTCTATAATGCTTATGTATACTATAGAAGTTGTTCCTATTTAGAAATTGCTAGTGCAAAGTGTTACTGGCTATATTCAGTCTCATAAAATGAGATTAGGTTACTAAGAAGCTAACAAAGGAAAAATAAAGCTTTATGCTGCATTTTCATTTCTACAGTACAATCTATGTTATCTTCTGCAACTGCAAGCTGGTTTAGCCTCACATTTAAATTGCCCTGTATTAGCCAGATTTTAACGGTTGCACTTGCGCACTTCTGCAACGATGAGTTGTTTATCCAAAAATATAACCAGCTACATAACTTAAAGAATTACTATCCCAAAGAGGAATACACTGCAATATCCTGGCAACAGATCAAAAGTTCTTTTCCACAGTCACATTAAAACTAAGAAATACACCCACCCCAAAAGCAGCAGAGGGTTAAGTGCAGAATTGTTAACATGTAATAACTGTTTATCAAATATGTTAGACAAGTGGGGAAATTTCCCAAAACTAAATGTGCTTTGAACTTCAATTAATAGTATTCCAAATAGTATTAAATAGTATCCCAAATGTTCCTTTAAAAACTATTGCAACTGCCAAAAGAAAGTTTGAATGTAAAACTCCTTCAAATAAATTATATTAAAAATCGGGTAGAGATCAAGACTAGATGTTGTCTGAAATCTCTTCTTTAACAGCTATGCAGTACCATAGTCTGGAAACTAGAAACCACTTTCACTTCTGGCTTAAATTCTGGCTGATCTCAATGGTAAGCAGCAGAAGGTAGCACTAGCTTTGACATTTTATTCAGTCTCTTTTATTGCATTTTGGGGATATCTACACTGCCAGTTTCTTTCAAGGATCCTGCTGCTTTCCACACTGCATTTATGCTCCATCACTTCTGGGATG